>JARQOC010000004.1:532899055-533182782 GCA_033576535.1 Allobates femoralis | reverse complement strand
GAGATGACCCTGAGGTTCCCGCCTGGTGTCCGAGATGACCCTGAGGTTCCCGCCTGGTGTCCGAGATGACCCTGAGGTTCCCGCCTGGTGTCCGAGATGACCCTGAGGTTCCCGCCTGGTGTCCGAGATGACCCTGAGGTTCCCGCCTGGTGTCCGAGATGACCCTGAGGTTCCCGCCTGGTGTCCGAGATGACCCTGAGGTTCCCGCCTGGTGTCCGAGATGACCCTGAGGTTCCCGCCTGGTGTCCGAGATGACCCTGAGGTTCCCGCCTGGTGTCCGAGATGACCCTGAGGTTCCCGCCTGGTGTCCGAGATGACCCTGAGGTTCCCGCCTGGTGTCCGAGATGACCCTGAGGTTCCCGCCTGGTGTCCGTGATGTTCCGTGTCCATGATGTTCCGTGTCCTTGATGTGTGTTCTTGTTCAGTAAACGTTACTTTTGCTATACCTGAAGTGTGCGGTGACGTCTTGTCCTGCAGGTTACCACCTAGCCCACATGCTCAGCTGCCACAGAACCCGGTTGCTGTTCTTCCCTAGTCTGGGCAGGCCCGGGTCCCCCCTGTGGTCCAGTGGGTCCACATTCCCCTTACGTCATGGGTCGCGAGCGCGCCCGTGACAGTAGGCTCTGGCCATGGACTCCGCTGAGCATGTGTGGACTGCAGGACATTCCCCGGATCCCACTTGGTATGTGGACTAGATTGCTCGAGCCCCGTGTGGTCAGCGGCTCTGATCACTCGAGTGATGGACTCTGCTGCTTTTTTGTAACCTGTGGGACGTACCGCCTAACCCAATTGAACTTTTTGGGGGACTTTGTCTTTTGGGTTTTCAGAAGAGGGGGCCTGAGGAGGGGATACTGTAACGCCGGTGGTCTGGTGTCTTGGTTCCCTCGGCGTTACTGCGCTTTCACCCAATGCTCCTTCCCCCCCTTGACCAGCTGGGAGACTGTAGTATGTTACCTGGATAGGATTCTGCTCAGTTCCCAGCTCCGCTGCGTAGCTGCACGTGTTGTATTGTCAGTGCTCCGCTGTTTACCTCTCATGTGTGGACCCTGGCTCCTGCTGTGGAAGCTATCCGCGGGTTGTGAGGTCCTCTGCAGCTGGTGCATGACTTTCCACGTGTGTCTAGGCTTGCAGCCGCTGCCAGGTGCTCTGGGCATCGGTTCCTGTGCTGGCTATGCTGTATGGGTTCTGACTGTGCCTAGGGTGCGCGCCGCCACACCTTCCCCAGTTTAGTAAGATGGAGGGTGTGCGCTTGAATTGCTGTCCCCAGCCTATAGCTGAGGGTCAGCTCCTATTTAAAGTTCCTCTTCCCTGTTGGGCGTCGCCAGAGCCTCGCATTAGGTTTCTTAACCTAGCCCTGTGTGTTTGGTCCAACATGCTGCTCCTGGTCTGCCTTGTCTACAGCTCCTGTTTTGCCTGCTACCAGTTCGGGGAAAGCTGATGTCTGTGTCCCTGGACCCGTCTTGTCTGTGCTGGTGCCAACGTCCTTGTCTTGTTCCTGCTTGTGTCTTGCTGTTCCCGGTCTGGAGCCGTGTCCGTTGCATGGAGTCCAGACGTCCTGACTGTCGGTGTCCAAGATGGACCTGAGGTTCTGCCTGGTGTCTGTGCCTGGTGTCCGAGATGATCCCGAGGTTCCGCCTGGTGTCCGAGATGGTCCTGAGGTCCTGCCTGATGATGTCTTGCCTTGTGTCCGAGATGACCCCGATGTCTTGCCTTGTGTCCGAGATGACCCCGATGTCTTGCCTTGTGTCCGAGATGACCCCGATGTCTTGCCTTGTGTCCGAGATGACCCTGAGGTTCCCGCCTGGTGTCCGAGATGACCCTGAGGTTCCCGCCTGGTGTCCGAGATGACCCTGAGGTTCCCGCCTGGTGTCCGAGATGACCCTGAGGTTCCCGCCTGGTGTCCGAGATGACCCTGAGGTTCCCGCCTGGTGTCCGAGATGACCCTGAGGTTCCCGCCTGGTGTCCGAGATGACCCTGAGGTTCCCGCCTGGTGTCCGAGATGACCCTGAGGTTCCCGCCTGGTGTCCGAGATGACCCTGAGGTTCCCGCCTGGTGTCCGAGATGACCCTGAGGTTCCCGCCTGGTGTCCGAGATGACCCTGAGGTTCCCGCCTGGTGTCCGAGATGACCCTGAGGTTCCCGCCTGGTGTCCGAGATGACCCTGAGGTTCCCGCCTGGTGTCCGAGATGACCCTGAGGTTCCCGCCTGGTGTCCGAGATGACCCTGAGGTTCCCGCCTGGTGTCCGAGATGACCCTGAGGTTCACGCCTGGTGTCCGTGATGTTCCGTGTCCATGATGTTCCGTGTCCTTGATGTGTGTTCTTGTTCAGTAAACGTTACTTTTGCTATACCTGAAGTGTGCGGTGACGTCTTGTCCTGCAGGTTACCACCTAGCCCACATGCTCAGCTGCCACAGAACCCGGTTGCTGTTCTTCCCTAGTCTGGGCAGGCCCGGGTCCCCCCTGTGGTCCAGTGGGTCCACATTCCCCTTACGTCATGGGTCGCGAGCGCGCCCGTGACAATTACCGTATATACTCGTGTATAAGCTGACCCGTGTATAAGCCGACCCCCCTACTTTTGACCCCAAAACCTGGGAAAACCTATTGACTCGTGTATAAGCCGAGGGTGGACCCCAGCACAGGTATACAGCCCCCAGCAGTGTGGTATACAGGCCTCCCCAGTGGTAATATACAGCATCCCCCCCAGTGGAAGTATACAGCAGCCTCCCCAGTGGTAGTATACAGCATCCCCCCCAGTGGTATATACAGCAGCCTCCCCAGTGGTAGTATACAGCATCCCCCCCAGTGGTATATACAGCATCCCTAAAGGTATAAACAGCAGGCCCCAGAGGCATATACAGCAGGCCCCAGAGGCATACACAGCAGGCCCCAGAGGCATACACAGCAGGCCCCAGAGGCATATAACAGCAGGCCCCAGAGGCATATACAGCAGGCCCCAGAGGCATATACAGCAGGCCCCAGAGGCATATACAGCAGGCCCCAGGGTATATACAGCAGGCCCCAGGGTATATACAGCAGACCCCAGGGTATATACAGCAGGCCCCAGAGGTATACAGCAGGCCCCAGAGGTATACAGCAGGCCCCAGGGTATATACAGCAGGCCCCAGGTATATACAGCTGGCCCCAGGGGTATACAGCTGGCCCCAGGGGTATACAGCAGGCTCCAGAGGTATACAGCAGGCCCCAGAGGTATACAGCTGGCCCCAGAGGTATACAGCTGGCCCCAGAGGTATACAGCTGGCCCCAGGGGTATACAGCTGGCCCCAGGGGTATACAGCTGGCCCCAGGGGTATACAGCTGGCCCCAGAGGTATACAGCTGGCCCCAGGGGTATACAGCTGGCCCCAGAGGTATACAGCAGGCCCCAGGGGTATACAGCTGGCCCCAGGGGTATACAGCTGGCCCCAGGGGTATACAGCTGGCCCCAGGGGTATACAGCTGGCCCCAGAGGTATACAGCTGGCCCCAGGGGTATACAGCTGGCCCCAGGGGTATACAGCTGGCCCCAGGGGTATACAGCAGGCCCCAGAGGTATACAGCAGGCCCCAGGGGTATACAGCTGGCCCCAGGGGTATACAGCTGGCCCCAGGGGTATACAGCTGGCCCCAGGGGTATACAGCTGGCCCCAGGGGTATACAGCTGGCCCCAAGGTGTATACAGGCAGCCCCACAGTGGCACTAGCCCCCCCATCATGGAAAGAGCCCCCCACACTGTGCAGAGCCCCCCCCCCGCTGCATTAACTTACCATCTAGCGTCTTCATCACCGCGGGCTGTCGCGTCCTTCCTCCCGCGCTGTCTTCCCGGTCTCATGTGACCCGGCGGTCGCTGTGGAATGACGTCAGCGCGCCGGGTCACGTGAGACCGGGATGACAGCGCGCAGGACCCGCGGCGAAGACACTGGATGGTAAAGCATCGGGGGGGGGCTCTGCCAAGTGTGGGGGCTCTTTCCATGATGGGGGGGGCTAGTGCCACTGGGGGGCTGCCTGTATACACTGGGGGGGCTGTATGCACGGCTCCCCCTGCCGCTGTGATGGGCGGGGGGAGCCGTGCATATCTAATGAGCGGCCCCACGTGACGGGCCGCTCAGTCATCAGCCTCCCCCCGCCTCCTCCAGCCTCCCCAGCACCCGGACACAGCCCCCACACATATATTACCGTATTGACCCGTGTATAAGCCGAGGGGGTGACTTTTCAGCCCAATTTTTGGGCTGAAAAACTCGGCTTATACACGAGTATATACGGTAATTGAAATCTATCATTAAACTTTTTTTGTTGCTAAAGCAGTTTATTTACTTCAATTAAACCATTCATACATTTTTGCACAAAAAAAGGGAACTCTGCATAGTGAGTTCTATCTATACAGCAGTTGACAACAGCTGTTCCATTGCTAAAAGTCAGTAACTTTCTACTTGTCACAGAACTGAAGAGCAGACTGCTAAAACAAGATCTCCTACGTGCTGTTACTGTGAACTGCAAACAATTAAAAAAATACAGATCTCAAAATAAAAGCCCACATCATAATATACAGAGAGGGAGCACCCCTTGAGCTTTACCAAAGTCTGGTTTCTTCCTGGGCTTTGAGCATCAGCTGTGCCACATTTCATTTATGCCTTTCAATGGACAATTCTTCCCAGATGTAGGAATTAAAAAAAATTCTAAATAATCTTACCTGTATTCCTATGACCACAGAGCATCATACAGATATTAAAGGGAACCTGTCAGCTCGTTCTACCTCTCTAACCTATCGCTATCGGTCCCTGCACCTTGCTAGCTGATCCCGAACCATCCCTGTCTGATCTAAACGTGCGCTATAGAGATTGAGAGCAATAATTTATAACTAAGGGTGGAGGCACATGAGCGTGAGAGTTGTGCGAGTGCAATGCAAGAAAAACTCGCATTGCACTCGGACCAGTATCATTAAATGATACTGGTCATATCAGTGCGTTATCCACGCACTGAAATCGCATTGCGAGTGAAATGTGAGTTCAAGCGCAGCATGCTGTGATTGAATGCGATTTTCTCGTGCGAGTGCCAATTGTAAGTATATGGGTGCGAGAAACTATAGACATATGAGGGCTTGTGTTATGCAGGACGAGTTGTACTTTTGAATTAAATAATTTATTTTTACCATATAGTGTATTGAAAAGCAGAAAAAAGGTTCCAAGTGCAGTGAATTGCAAAAAAAAGTGCAATTACATGATTTGGTTTTTTTTGTTCACTTCATGGTAAAACTGACATGTCAGTATGATGCCTCAGGTTGGTACAAGTTTGTAGATACCAAACATGTATTCTTTTACTGTTATCTAAGTGGTGAAAAAAATCGTAAGTTTTTAAAGAAATAGTAGTGCACTTTTGCGCTGTTCTCGGTATCTGGGGATGTGTGTTAGCTTATCTTTTGCAGTTTGAGCGGACGTTTCTATTGATACCATTTTTGTGTAGATGTAATGTTTTGATCGCCCGTTATTGCATTTATCACAATGTTGCAGCGGCCAAAAAACCAGAATTTTGGCATTTGGACTTTTTTTTCCAATGACACCGTTTACAGATCTGAATAATTGATTTTATATTTTGATAAATCAGGCATTTCTGAACGCGGTGATGCCAAATATGTGTATTTTTAATAGCTTTATTTTCAATCAGGCAAAAGGAGGGTGATTTAGTTTTTCCAAATATAAAAGAAAAAAAAAATATTTTTTTTCCTTATTTTATTTGGCCCACTCAGGGTGCTCCACTGTCCACTGTTACCCCAACATCTCACTGTCATCAGCTGAGATGTCGGGGTAACAGCGCCGATCAGATCCAGTATCCGATCGGCGCTGTTAACCCCTTGGATCCCACCATCAATCTCTGACAGCGGGATCCAAGGCGGCCGCGGCGGGGAATGTGCTGTTCCCCGCCTGCTCCGGAGATCCCGCAATACTATTGCAGGATCTCCGGCGCTCACATGACAGCCCGGTGTCCTGGCTAGACCTCGGATGCTGTCAGAGCGCAGTTTCCTGTTGTGGTTGGCAGGTGCTGCCAACCACAACAGGTCCGCGATTCTGCAGCTGCAGCTCATCTGTATCTCCCAGAAGCGATCGGACTGTGCAGCAAGGTGCCCCTTAAAGAGGCAGTCTAAAAAAAAGAATAAATTGATAAACAAAGTTTTTAAAAACCTGTAAAAAACAAAAAACAAAACACAAGTTCTAATCACCCTCTTTTTCCCCCAATCACAATAACAGTATTAAAAAAATAAAAAAAAATACGCGTTTGGTATTGCCGCGTTCAGAATCGCCCGATCTATCATCATATTAAATCCGTTAATGAGAGCTGTAAACTCCGTAACGGAAAAAATGGTCCAAACGTCAAAATTCAGGTTTTTTTTGGTCGCCGCAACATTGCTATAAAATGCAATAACAGGCGATCAAAACTGCGGATCCCCCTAAAAATAGTATAATTAGAAACGTTAGCTCAAGACGCAAAAAATAAGCTGTCAAATAGCCCCATATCCCATTACATGAGGACGCTACGGGTCGCAGAACATGGCGCAAAAAGTCTGTTTTTTTTTTTTTGCTGACTTCTGAATTTTTTTTTCACCACCTAGATACCAGTAAAGGTATAGATGTTGGGTGTCTACGAACTCGTACTGACCCAAGGCATCACCCCCATCATGTCGGTTTTACCATATAGTGAACATGGCAACTAAAATACCCAAAAAAACAAACGTGTTATTGCACTATTTTTGCAATTTCCCTGTACACTATATGGTAAAATAAATTATTGCATATGAAAGTACATCTCGTACCGCAAAAAAAAGAGAATTTTGTTTACGTACCGTAAATTATTTTTTCTTGAATCATCAATGGGAGACCCAGACAATGGGGTTTAGGGCTCTGCCCTCCGGAGGTCACACTAGGTACTACAAGTTTGTAGACACCGCCTCCTCCGCTTATAAACCCCCACCGTAGGAGACATCCTCAGTTTAGTCCATAAGCTGCGAGGAGAAATTAAACCACACCCGAAACATCGGGAAGAATGCCGTGCACAGACGGTTCAACAACCCGGCAAACACTGTCTCAACAGAGAACAGAACAAGTGCAAAATATGCAACGGAACAACTGGGTGGGTGCTGGGTCTCCCATTGATGATTCAAGAAAAAAGAATTTACGGTACGTAAACAAAATTCTCTTTTTTCTGATCATCATAATGGGAGACCCAGACAATGGGGATGTCCTAAAGCAATACCCCAGGGCGGGAAGAGTTCCTCAACAAGACGGATAACACATGGTTCCCTTTTAAAGGTGGGCAACCGCCGCCTGGAGAACCCGCCTGCCCAAACTCGCATCCGCAGAGGCATGGGCATGCACCATATAGTGCTTAGAGAAAGTGTGCAGGCTGGACCAAGTGGCCGCCTGACACACCTGTAGAGCAGAAGCTCGATGTCGCAAGGCCCAAGAGGCACCTACAGCTCTAGTAGAGTGTGCCTTCAAACCCACCGGGAGAGGCAAACCAGAAGACCGGTAAGCCTCCTGAATGGGAGCCTTGATCCATCTGGCCAAGGTCGACTTGGAAGCCGCGGACCCCTTACAGCGACCCATCGTGAGGACAAATAAGGAATCCGAACTCCTAAAGGAGGCGGTCCTGGACACATAAATGCGTACAGCTCTCACGAGGTCCAGAGTATGGAGGTCGCGCTCAACCTGATGAACGGGAGCGGGGCAAAATGATGGGAGAACAATCTCCTGGTTCAAGTGGAATGTTGAAACCACCTTCGGCAAAAATTCAGGCCGTGGGCGCAACACCACCTTGTCCTGGTGAACCACCAGAAAGGGTGACTTGCACGAGAGTGCAGCCAATTCTGAGACCCTTCTCAGAGACGTAATCGCCACCAGAAAGACCACCTTCTGGGACAGACGAGAGAGAGAGATGTCTCTCAGTGGCTCAAACGGCGGTTTCTGCAGTGTCGTCAGGACCATGTTTAGATCCCAAGGGTCCAGAGGTCGCCTATAGGGCGGGACCACCCGAGACACCCCCTGCAGAAATTGACGTACCTTCGGGAGGAGCGCCAAGCGCCTGTCAAACAGCACTGAAAGTGCTGATACTTGACCTTTCAGAGAGCCAAGGGATAATCCCAACTCCAACCCCGACTGTAGGAAGGCCAGCAATGTCGGGATAGACAAAGGCCACGGTGAGCGGCCACCAGAGGCACACCAGGTAAAAAAGATTTTCCACGTTCTGTGGTATATCTTCCTGGAAACAGGTTTCCTTGCCCGATTCATAGTGGCAACCACTGTAGGAGAGAAACCTCTGGATGTCAGCAGCCAGGCCTCAAGAGCCATGCAGTCAATCTGAGAGCCCTGGAATTGAGGTGGAAGAATGGCCCTTGCGCGAGTAGATCTGCGCGTTCTGGAAGGGCCCACCCGTGTCCGCCTGACAGTTGCCACAGGTCCGGGTACCAAGACCTCCTGGGCCAATCTGGAGCCACTAGAATGGCCACTCTGCATTCCGTCCTGATCTTCCACAGGACCCTGGGAATCAGAGCCAGAGGCGGAAACACATATGGCAGCTGGAATCTGGACCAGCCCAGAATCAGGGCGTCCGCCCCCAGAGACTGGGGATCCCAAGACCTTGCCATGTATTGGGGCACCTGATGATTCAGCCGTGAGGCCATCAGATCCACGTCCGGAGTGCCCCACCTGCCGCAGATGTCCCGGAAGACGTCTGGATGTAGAGACCACTCTCCGGCGTCCATCCCCTGTCGGCTCAGATAGTCGGCCTCCCAGTTCTCGACCCCTGGGATGTGAACTGCGGAGATCAGGCAGCCGTTTTCCTCCACCCAGAGTAGAATGCGGTGGACTTCGGCGAGGGCCTGAGCACTTCTGGTCCCTCCCTGATGATTTATGTAGGCGACGGCCGTCGCATTGTCGGACTGTACCCGAATGGGCTGTCCTGACAGGAATTTCTGAAACGCCAGTAGCGCCAGATAGACCGCCTTGATCTCCAGCACGTTGATCTGCAACGCCGACTCCGACCGAGTCCAGAGGCCTTGAGCCCTGTGGTGCAAGAACACCGCCCCCCAGCCCTTCAGACTGGCGTCGGTGGTCACCACTAACCATGACGGTTTTAGGAAGGACCGGCCCCGTGACAGGTGAAGTGGCAGGAGCCACCACTGCAGGGAGTCCCTGGTCGGTTGTGACAGTGTCACCAGCCGATTCAGAGAGATCGTCCTCTTGTCCCATCTGCGAAGAATCTCCAGCTGGAGAGGACGGAGGCGAAACTGTGCGAACGGCACCGCCTCTATCGCCGCTACCATGCGACCCACCAGTCTCATCAATACCCGCAGGGATGACTGTGGAGACAGGAGGACATTCTGCACTCCTGATTGGATCGCAAGCTGCTTGGCTTGAGGTAGGGACACCAGGGCCGAGTCCGTGTGGAAGTCCATGCCCAGATATGTCAATGACTGGGTCGGAACCAGGGTCGACTTCTGAATGTTGATAAGCCACCCGAACCGTTCCAGGGACTTCATGGTCACCTCCAGGCTTACCCGACAAAGGTCTTCCGATGGCGCCCCGCCAACAGGTCGTCCAAATAGGGTATGACGGCGTGTCCCTGCGCATGCAGGAGAGCCATCATGGAGGCCATCACCTTTGTGAACACCCGTGGTGCTGAGGCTAGCCCGAATGGCAGTGCCACAAATTGGAAGTGCTCTTCCCCCACTGCGAATCTCAACCAGCGCTGATGAGCTGGTGCAATGGGGACGTGAAGGTAAGCGTCCCTGATATCGATGGACGCTAGGAAGTCTCCCTGTGACACAGCCGCGATCACTGAGCGCAGGGATTCCATGCGGAACTTCCGAACCAACACGTGACGGTTGAACAGCTTGAGGTCCAAAACCGGGCGAAAAGAGCCGTCCTTTTTTGGGACAATAAAGAGGTTGGAGTAAAAACCCCTGAACCTCTCTTCCGTGGGCACAGGGACCACCACTCCGTCTCTGCGGAGTCCCTCCAACACCAGGTAAAAAGCCTGAGCCTTTTCTGGAGATGGAACCGACCGATGGAATCGGTGTATTGGTTGTGACGTCAGCTCTATCCTGTATCCTCTTGAGACTACGTCTCGAACCCACTGATCTTGAATGTGAAGAAGCCACGTGTCCTGAAAGCGGGACAGGCGGCCCCCCACCTGTGGGGAGGCAGGATGAGATAGCGAGTCATGTCGAAGCGGGCTTGGGGGTGGCAGCCGCTGCCCCCGCCGGCTTCTTCTGACGACTCTTGGAACGCCACTGAGTAGCAGGCTTGCCCCCTCGGTCTGAGCGAGTGGACGCCGTTGATGACTGTGAACCGGAGCGAAAGGACCACTGCTTAGGGTTCCTTTTCACGGTGTACCGTGGCTTAGGCTTATTCTGCGGTATCTTAGACTCAGCAGAATCCTTTATCAATTTATCCAGTTCGGTGCCAAAAAGCCTGTCACCAGCGAACGGAAGATTTTGTAAAATCTTCTTAGATGTGGCATCTGAGTCCCAGAGACGCAGCCACAAAAGCCTGCGGATCGCAATTGCATTGGCCGAGGCCACAGCAGAGCGAGTGGCAGTTTCCAAAGATGCCGTCCTGGCATAGTCCGCATAGGCCCTTGCTCTCTCAGTGAGAGCCAGGACCTCTGGGCTGGACCTAGCTAGATCAGTGATACCATCCAAACAGATAGTGATCGCTTGGAGGGTCCAGACTGCGGCAAAATTAGGGGCAAATGAAGACCCCACAGCCTCATAGGAAGACTTGGCGAGTTGCTCGACCTGTCTATCAGTAGCATCCTTCAACGAGGAGCTATCAGAGGCAGAAAACAAGGAGCGCGCAGCAATCCTAGTCATGGAAGCATCCACCTTGGGAGACTGCGACCATTCCTGGAGCGCCTCCTGGGGAAAGGGAAAGCGATTGTCCTTAGTTTTACGGACATAACGCCGCCCAGGATGCAACCTGGGAGCTTTAATCACCCTTCCGAAATTAGTGTGGTCCATGAAGGAGCCACTTGGTCTAGCCTCTGGCCGCAGCCATTGATAGATCTCCTTGGGGTGTACAGTCACCTCCTCAGGAGGAGTGACAAGACGCAATGTCTCATTGATGGAGGACACCAGATCCTCCACCCCATCTGGAGGTTCAGACATAGACCCAAGAGTAGAACCCCCATCATCTTCCTCACCATCAGAGGAACGCTCCTCCTCAGAGAGAGTCTGGAGCTCAGGAGAGGCCTCACGGGCTCGCTTAGGGGGTCTTACAGCAGAAGTAAGAGACACCCGGGGGTAACTAGGAGGAGTAGCTGGGTTCTCCAGTCTCCTATGCAGTGCCTCCAGGGTTTGCGACATGGAGGACATCTGGGACAGCAGAGATTCATTGATCTTATTCTGCGTTTCCCATGGCCCTGGGATCACCTGAACCTCAGGGTATAATCCCGGATTTGCAGACTCAATAGTAGCAGATCGGGCCTCTGGGCGTCCGCAGTTATTGCAGGACCCCTCCACCAGTGTCCCGTTGCATGTAGTACAGACAATGGTGGCCACAGCCGCCTTAGCAGCATGCTTCCCAGCTGAGGACATCTCCACAGTGAGGGGAATATAAGCCAAAGTTCACAAACAAACCGGGAATCCCGGTGGCTTACCGACCGCAGCAAAGCGGTAGGAGGAAGCGGTGTGTGTGTGTGACCTCCGCGAGTTCCGGTCTCCCTTGCAAGTGCAGCCACGCGCTGCCGTTCAGATCCCAGCCGGGAAGTGAGGGAGAAGATGGCCGCCGACAGTGAAGATGTGGGCGGAGCCAGGAACACGCGGGAAGAACACACAACACGCCCAGCGGTGATGTCACCATAAGGGCTGCCTCCTCCTCCTCCAGACTGCCTCAGCAATGGAGGTGCCGGAGCCCGCAGCGCGGGAAACAAGAGTGAATATCACCACACACACTCTCAGACTGCTTGTACACAGAAAAACACCCGCAGTCTACAGCCTCAGCCCCTGTGAAACACAGGGCGGTCAGCCAGGGTGACCCCAGCACAGGGTCACCGCCAGAACCGCGGACCCGAGGGTAACCGCGCGGTCTGAGTGTCATGACACCACAGTGACAGACACTACCCCCAGGCACACAGGAGACACACCAGGTGCCTCAGTGCCGGTCCGGTCTGTAAGCACCTTTAGGGAGGCCTCGGACGGGGGTACAGCACCAGTCCGGAGTGTAAGCACCATTTAGGGAGGCCTCGGACTGGGCTGGCTCCGTCCGGTCTGTAAGCACCATTTAGGGAGGCCTCGGACGGAGCGGAGCTGTGCAAGGCTCCAGGCTCCCCCTATCCAGAGCCTCCATGGAGGGATGGAAAGGAAAGGAGCGCGACAGCGTACCGGGAGAACACTAAAGTGTCCAGGCTAAAAGCCCTCCGGTACCTCCACCAGCGTGTTCCACAAGGGTGAGCGGGGAGGCTGTCGAGGATCCCGAATGGGACCATTTTACCTTGTCTTCATACGCCATCACGTAAGCTGTGAGAATGCAGTGAAGTGCAAGCAAAGCGTGATCCTCCGAGCACACTAAGTTTAAAACTGAGGATGTCTCCTACGGTGGGGGTTTATAAGCGGAGGAGGCGGTGTCTACAAACTTGTAGTACCTAGTGTGACCTCCGGAGGGCAGAGCCCTAAACCCCATTGTCTGGGTCTCCCATTATGATGATCAGAAAACAAGCATATGTCATATGTCTATATTGATGGAAAAATAAAAAAAGTTACGGCTCTTGGAAGCAGGGGAGCAAAAAACGAAAGTGAAAAATGAAAAATTCCCGGGTCATAAAAGGGTTAAAGAGGACCTGTCACCCCCCCTGCTGCATTCAGTGCTGCATTTAGTTTGCCATGCACCAGGGGAGGGGTGACAGGTCCTCTTTAAAGTTATGATATGGTCGCTGGGGGGACTGGAAAAGGAAGCATAACAGCGATTAAACATCAGCGTTACACTTACCGAGGACCACGTGCTTGTAATTCCAGTCTGCTCATTAACTTCCTGATTATTCACTGCACTGGCTCTAACAGCTAATCACAGATGCCCACTCACTGTGACAGACTGTGATTGGCTACCATTGGCAATGAACCTGCTATTATAGGACTGTAAAAATAATTTTAAAAAATTACATAAAGCTTCACCGCATTTTTGATTCTCAGTGCAGATAAGGCTGTTTCACACTTACATTCTGGCTTGATTCAGCGGAAAACGCGTTCAACTGCATCCATTTTTTTTGTAATGAAGCTGGATAGAACTGCAGCAGCATTAGGCCAGATTCAAGTGACACAATTAAAAGGGTGACCCGGTCACAGCTGACAGTGTCAGAAATGGATATCTGCCGCGACACTACTATTATAGGAAGTATAAATGAATGAGTGGCACTAGAAATAAGAGGATCAATGGATATAATGCATATGTGAATTGCAGAAACTGCCCTGTGCTAAATATGATAAACTGGAGATCTTAGTTTCAATAGTGGCCACTAAAGATTAAGCCTGGCATCCACTTACAAGGAGCCTCCACTGCCAGGTCCTGACACTATACCCTAGTGAAATTGTGAGTAGTGAGTGGGTTTATATGCCCATGGATGTAATTAAAAACAATGTATAGGTGTGTGTTAGGCTCTCACAATGGTGTCCATGTGTGGCTACCAGACTAAGGGAGGGGGGAAAAAGGAAAAATTATATAGTGGGAGCTCAGTCAAAAATTAACAATATGTGAATAAGAGTATGGCTGGCATCACCACAAGCGTAGGTGCAGGCAGAAAATAATATACTTACAGAAATGGATATCTGCCGCGACACTACTAAGGGAGGGGGGAAAAGGGAAAAATTATATAATGGGAGCTCAGTCAAAAATTAAATTTTTGGCTGAAAAGTCTCCCCCTCGGCTTACACATGGGTCAATACGGTGGTGGGGGCTGTGGAGGCTGGAGGAGGCTGCTGTATGAGCGGCCCCGTCACGTGGGGCCGCTCATTATATATGCACTGCTTCCCCCTGTCAATCAGCGGCAGGGGGAAGCAGTGCATATATGCCCCCAAATGCTGGCACTCGCCCCCCTTGTAAGGACCCCCCCGCTGCTTATCTTACCATCCTGGTCTTCTGCACAGCGCCGCTCCTCGGTGCTCCGTTCTTCATGCTCCCGTCCGGCTACATCCGGGATCCCCGGCCGTCGCAGGCATAAGACGTCATCGTGCGACGGCCGGGGATCCCGGATGCAGCGAGGACGGAGCATGGAGAACGGAGCACAGAGGAGCGGCGCTGTGCAGAAGACCGGGATGGTAAGATAAGCAGCGGGGGGGGGTCCCTTCCAAGGGGGGGCGAGTGCCAGCATTTGGGGGCTGCTGTATAACCCCTGGGGGGTGCTGTATAACCCCCAGGGCTGCTGTATATACTGCTGGGGCTGCTGTATACTACCACTGGGCTGCTGCTGTATACTACCACTGGGGCTGCTGCTGTATACTACCACTGGGGCTGCTGCTGTATACTACCACTGGGGAGGCTGCTGTATACCACACTGCTGGGGTCCACCCTCGGCTTATACACGAGTCAATAGGTTTTCCCAGGTTTTGGGGGCAAAAGTAGGGGGTCGGCTTATACACGGGTCGGCTTATACACGAGTATATACGGTATATTTACAGCCCCCCAGCCAAACCCAAACTGTAACATGGACTTGTCAGGGAAGTTCATGCTCGGGATCCGTGCTCGAACAATAGGTGTTTGGTAAGGACCCCAAACTTTACAGTTCAGGTTTGCCCATCACTACTCCTTTCCCATGTCACAGTCTGAGCACACTCGGGTCTTCTGACCCAATGTGAACAAATTACAGGTTATAACTATGTGATGCAGATTGTTAAACCTGCAGCATATCCCGTATGCTAGAGAACTCATTTTATACAAGTACACAATGTCATAGCGAGAGATGCAGACACTTGAGGTTTGGCAAGTATTTTGTGCCCTCAAGGGGTATGTGTGTACAATGAGCATATGGTTGCAGAAATTAGTGCACCAAATCTGTATTTATTGGCAGAAAAAAAATGTAATTTTTTTTTGCCGCTTTTTCGGTGCATTTTTTAATGCATTCTGGTTGGAAAAACACTGCAACAAATGACATGCTGCAGATTGATTTCTGCACCAAATCTGCATGTCAAAAATAAGCAACATACACAGAACTTCAGAATTCTTATTGACTTTGCTGGAATAAGGATTTGCTTGCAGTTCTGTGACAAATCTGCAGTCAAAAGCACATAAAAACGCAACGTGTGCACAGGACCCAAGAGCTCATTTAGTTAAGTAGGAATAAGTATTTGCCCACGATCAGTGTTAGAAGCTTTTGATGAGAGAACATATTCGACACTATTTGTTACTCGCACAAATATTAAGGTATTCGAGATGTTCATTAATTGGCGAGTAGTGTGGGTGCTCGAGAGTGATGTGTCAATTGTGAATGATCTGACACAAATTGCCACCTCCATTTAGTGAATGACAGATAGCAGCGGTATTGTAAATTACTCTTTTAAAAGGGCTGTGTTCTATCAATCCCACCTAAATGCCATTCTGCAGCTCTACTCCACAAACTTTCCCTGCACTATGCACAGCTAGCAGAGGTATTTAACCCTGAAAAGGGCTGTTTATTTAATCTTGCAGCAGGTACTTATCGCAAACCCTATCTAAATGCCTTCCTCTTACTCCACAAGCTTTTCCCATACTATACACAGCTACAAGAGGTATTGTGGTTTAGGCTGAAGGCACACTACAAGCGTCAAAAACGGAGCGTTTTTGTCGCACGGCAGTCCTGCGAGTGCTTTGCATATTGTCCTGCGAGTGTGGCGCGAGTGCGTTTTTATGGCCACATCTTGAATCCTACAGCAATGCATTTTTCTCTCACTGGATTTTCAGGTTTTGCAAACAATTGTATAGTAAATGACGGTCAATTAGCTCCTTAATAAGGCTAGGGTCACACTTGCACGATTCTAAATCCCCTGCGTTGTTTGCAGAAAACGTAGATTCTAAAAATTCTAAGTTTTCTGCAAACAACACAGTGGACTTAGAATCGTGCGAGTGTGACCCTAGCCTAAGTTGGATCACGCTTGTTCCATATTACTGGATGGTCCTGAACAAGCACAATTAACATCTCAATATTAATATACTGGGACATGATGCAGGATCAGGCTCTGTGGGGAGGAAACACAGCTTGTGCTTGTAATGGGACCCTAATTGCAGCTGTGCTTCCTCATAAGCTGATGAGTCAACTTACAGCTCCAAACTGTTTTTGTGCGTTTTTCACTCATGACACTCGCCTTGTGTGTTACAATGGTGCGTTTTTTTCATGCATCCCTGGACTTACATTGGGCTCTCGCGCGTGAAAAATGCGTGCAATCGCAGCATGCTGCGATTGTAGTCGCATTGCCCTCGCAATGCGTGTTCGACGCGAGAAAAACACACCAATATGCCCTGCAGCATTGCTTAACATTGGTCCGAGTGCAATGCGATTTTATTTCACGCATTGCACTCGCGCCAGTCTCACGCCAGTGTGCCTTCAGCCTTAACCTTGAAAAGGGCTGTTTGCTTAATCTTGCAGCACATACTGGATCGCATGAACACACTGTCCTTTCTCCAAATGCAGCTCTCCCTATGCCATCTCTGGATCAAGTGCACATAGGATGGAATTGTTGGGTCTTATATAGATCTGATGCCGTGGTGTGACCAGCCAATCACAGTACTGCCAGTAGTAAAGATGACTACGACATTACCATGATCGGCAAGCAATCCCTGCATGTTTAGTGCCTGAAAATCAAACATCAGCCACGCGGGGAGGAGGACTCTAATCTCACGAGGTGAGGACCGAAATACTTGTCGAGTAACTAATATTGTGAAGCCTAATTTGTGCGAGTAAGGAATAGTAATGAGTATATTTGCTAATCACTTATTACTAAGCTTTTGTAGTAAGAATATACTTTTTGGATGCTGAAGAGTTGTTTTATTTAATCAGCAGGTTTTTAAACCCTAAACATCATCTATATAATGCATTTGAAATGTTGATGGCATCCATGCCTTTGTATCAAAGGTCTGTATCTCCATTTTCAGAGAATACATTGATTAATGTTCATACAAATGAGCTTGCAAGTACTTGTGACTTGGCCCATACTTACAGCTCTATGGCTTCCGCAGCCTCTTTCTCTGCCCACAATTGCTCTCCTGTCTGTGACCTACATGTAACTCTTTTCTGTGCTCTTCTGTGTGAGAGGCCAGACTGATGGTCCAGCTCAGAGGTTCTCTATAAATCCTGAATGTCAGTGTCACAACCCTTGTACTAATAGTTAATTGTGGAGTGAAGGACCTGCGGTGATGTCATACCCCACGTGACTGTCCTGGCCTGAATGCCAGAGGATTGTGCGGTGTGCGAACACACACTGTAGGTCCACAGGCGGTTGTGCAGGGGTGCACAACCACTAAAGGTGAGTAATCACAGAACCCCTTCTCCCCAAATCCTCCCTAGACGACCAGGTATACATAGAAGCGTCTCTCTGTCTTTTTGTATTTCAAGTGTCAGAACCCTTGTCAGTCAGTGTTCTTGGGATATGTTAAATAGTATTACACTAAGGAACTGAATAGTGATTTTTTTTTTTTTTAATATCTGCACATTTTACAAGAAAAGAGGCTGTTGCTGGATATTACATATCTGTCCCTTATTCAAATCAATAGGGGACAAATGTGCGGTACTCGATCTCAGCCACAATTCGGTTGACGTAGTTGTGCTGTACAGCTCCGCAACTGAGCAGGTCCGGTCTCATCAGACACCAGGAACAGCTGAATAGCAGTGGTGCCGGGTGTCATGTCCCCACTGATCAGACATTGATGACCTATCCTAAAGATCAATGTTTAAACCTTTGCGTTGCCCAGTCAGTGTAATAATATAGATGAGATACACTTTCAATAAAACTTTGCAAGATATGTTGCTAAAAAATAATATATAATAAATAAATGGTAAATAGGCTACCATACATTTTACTAAAAATGTTGCGGGATGGTATGTGTACAATTGAAATATTGAAAACTCAAAATATTTTTATATCTATAACAAATAACAATATGGTTATCATTTTTAATTCAGCATTAAATGGTCTCATTATCAACTTCAGGTCTGTTTGTGTTGTGCTTCAGAAGCCAATCAGCAAGCCATATCTGTAACAAGAAAAAAAAAGAAGTAAATTTTGGATCATTACTGCTTAAAGGGAACCTGTCACCCTTTGGGCACTCTAAACTGTGCCCACCAGCTTTAACATGATGGAATTGGAGTTCCTGTAACCCCCCTATATGCCCAGACGTCACCCTGCATACCTGAGAAATTTACTTTTATTCTCTGTATCTAAATGACTCCTGAAAAGGTCCAGGGGTAGGGGGGGAGGTATGCTCTCTGTCGTCCTCGCCACCCTCCAGCCTGAAATACGCGCACCGTTCTATTGGAACCACTGCCCCTCCTGTGTATGTATGTTGAGAGACAGGCACGACTCTCGCTCCTGCGCAGTGGCGCGGGTCACTGTGCTACATTGAAGATGCAGTACCCGAAGTCCCGCGAGATTTGTGAAGTCTCCCGCCTATGCAGTAGAATCTCGCGAGACTTTGGGCACTGTGTATCTTCAATGGAGCACAGTGACTCACGCCACTGCGCAGGTGTGAGAGTAGTGCCTGTCTCTCAACAGGCATACACATGAGTGGCGGGTTTTGCAGTCAGGAGGGCGGTGAGGATCACAGAGAGCAAACCCCAGGACCTTTTCAGGAGCGTGGGAGAGAATAAAAGTTAATTTCTGAGGTACGCAGGGGGACATCTGGGCATGTAGAGCGGTTACAGGAGCCCCAATTACATCATGTTACAGCTGGAGGGCACAGTTTAGAATGCCCATAGGTGGTGACAGGTTCCCTTTAAGGCTTCATAGACACATTGAGGATTTGGTGAGTTTTTGACCTTAGTATTTATAAGCTAAAGCCGGGACTAGGTGACAAATGCAGAAGTGGTGACGTGTTTCTATCAGTGTTCACGCCCACTTGTGTATAAAATAGACAAGCGCAATTGCAACACTCAATGTTATTAATGTTATTTAATGAGACAGTGTTCATCTGCAAGTTTTTCCTCAGCTGTAACCAGCCTGAGGAAGAAAATCAGTGCATGATGCGTATTGATGAGTCTATCAGACGACACTTACCAATGCAAGTCTGTCGGTACAAGAATAAATTCAGATGGCACAACGACCATCTGTATGGCATCTGATTTTTACGTAGATGTCTCAAAGATACAGAAAAAAAACGATAGAAAGATATTACATAGATAGAATAGAAAGATATTCTGTAGATATATAATTTCCCAAGTCCCCTTCATAGAAAAATCTTTCATCCTTTAGTGCCTTTCATATGGAGTTTATCCTACACCTGTTTAGGCTTGCTTAATTTAATAAATATATACATTGAAAA
Organism: Allobates femoralis; assembly: GCA_033576535.1. Lineage (NCBI taxonomy): Eukaryota > Metazoa > Chordata > Amphibia > Anura > Aromobatidae > Allobates > Allobates femoralis. Next base: position 533,163,301 of record JARQOC010000004.1, on the reverse strand, counting down.
AATGATACGATTGTTCAAACAACACATCCACCAAAACAAACTATTAATAAAAAAGGGCCACATTGGAGCTTTTGCATAAGGGCCCATAAGCTTCAAGTTACGCCACTGGGTGCGCCGTGCCCCGAACCATCGGATCAGCCTCATTAGGAACTTTTACATCGACCAAGAAGCAACAGTCCAAACAGAATAGGGTGACACAGCATGATGACATTTTTTGCACTTGCTATGATAGAATCACATATTGCAACAGATTTCTAAACAAAACCTGCGTTTGTTTTATTCTTTATTTGTATTTTATCCTACCTTACCTTGTAGTTTTAAAAATACAAGTCAATTATTTACATTTAACACGCCCCCCAGGGCCGTGGGGTATTCGGAACCAGGCTAATATTTCTGGGGAGTCACAGGGGTCAAGACCCGGCTCCGTGACCCTGGGCATCAATTTAAAAGTTCACGGGATAAGGTTTTGGGAATGGTTTTCGTGACGCCACCCATGATGTTCGGCTATTGATGGCCGACGTTGCAGTGTGGGACTTCTGGGGATGATGGAAACGCAGCTAAGGTGATATCGCTCCCCACGGGTGGAACAGTTTCCCAGGGCAACCAGTATAGTCTATGGTGGTGGTAGGCCACTGGGGTGCAGGACTGAGGGCGCAGAATAACCGACAGACACACAGTGCGTAGTTTCCTTTACCTTTACTGGTAGTTGCAGGTTCAGACCAAGACACAATCCACAGGTGATGTTGGGAATCCGGGTGGCCTGGAAGCAAGTTGGGGATCTCCTCACCCGGTGAGTTCTGAGGCCTCCCTGTTACGCTCCTCTTTGCTGGTCCTGGCTGCCTGTAGCTAAGCTGTCACCCTCTCTTCCGACTTGTAAGTCTCTCACCAGTATGGCAGGCAGCTCGAGCTCTTCCCGGGCACCACTCCTCCGGCGATTGTCCCTGAGCTCTCAGATGCTGCTTTGCCTCCAGGTGCTTTGATGTGGCTGGGTGACCTGGAATCTCCTGTCCTCTGGTTTTGGATGCTGGGCCTGAAGTACCCTCACAACCTCGGACTCCGGTGTCCGTTTCTGGCGCTCTGCTATGGGGTGAGCCGGCTACTGGCTCTGCTCCCCAGGCTCTCCTCTCCTTCCTCAGACCATCTCCTACGGGTCCCTCACTCCTGCTAGTCACTATCCTCAGACAAGCTTAGCAGTGCTCCAGTCCGCAAGATGTCTTCACAGTCCTCCTAGTAACTGAACTAACACTGCCCCCAGGCCAGAATTTATAGGGGAGCTCCACTGAACCCGGGTGCAGAGCTCCCCGTTCTAGTCTGGAGTCAGGCTTACCTGGTGTGGATACCCTTTCTTGCTTCCAAGCATGACATCACCCCTGAGGTAGGCAATGCCATAAATATTGCTTTGTGACGGTGACGGTACTGTCATTGTATATGCCATTTTCATGTTTTATGTGATTTTTTACCACGCTATGAAATTAAATAATTTTGCACAATCACTCCAACTATTTCTCCAGTTGTTGCATATGTATCTCTCAGAGGTGCTATTACACGTAGGTGTATACTATTGTAAAGTAGTAAAATGAAATTGAAGGTTCTCATGTTTCAATACCTTTCCTATATAAATTAGGGCCCATGCACGTTACTGAGGTACACCGCATGCATCAGTGTCTCTCCTGCACCTGATGTCAAGGACACGGTAGAAGATAGTAGGGAAAAACTTCATTATTGAAAACTCTCACTATGACATAATCTTTAAAAAAAAAAAAAAAATAAAAAATAAAGAAATATATGTAAATTAACATACATATGGATCTGATGGTTTCTGCTTGCAAAGATGAATAAGTCCAGAAAGCAATGTTGGGTTAACATAAAGGTCCAGATAATCCAAGGCACCTTGTCCAGTGGGCATGGGCTCAATAGGAGCTGAAAGATGATGAACACATTAGTTTGGAAACTTAGAACAAACCTCATAAACCAATTAAAATTGACCTGGCAATATCATTCTCCAGTTCAGTTCTCCATCACTTCACAAACTATTTTTTCGTTACAAATGTAGAACTTTTGTTCACCAAATCTCTGCAAGCTTGGTATAGCCATAAATTTACTGAACTGGAAAGTCATGTTGCCATGTAATTTTTACCATAGAATCAATGTCATAAAAATAAAACCCAAAAACATTGGCAGAATTGCATTTTTTATCATTTCAATGCACTAGGAGAGGCAGGGAGGAAGACAGCCAGGACCAGAATTTCACTAAAACTGTTGTTCTTGTCTAGCGGGAGGAGCCTTCATGTAAGGCCGCTTTCACATCAGCGTTTTTGCTGATTACATTCTGTATGGGACTTGTGGTCAGGTGCGGCAAAGCCGGCACTTGCGGCCACGCGAAAAAAATGGTTTCCTTCGTCGCAAGTCCCGCAAGGAAGCTTGATAAATGCTTGAACCTGATCAAAATAAAAGTATTCATGTTTGGTATCTATAAACTTTTTTTGAGAAGTAAAAAATGTCCATGGCTGTCTTTAAAAAATGTTTTATCTCAAAGAAAGAATTATTTGCGATTCTATGCTGTAATGTCTGTATACCGTATTTTTCGCTTTATAAGACGCACCGCATTATAAGACGCACCCCAAATTTAGTGAAGGAAAAGAGAAAATAAATAGTTTTCAATGTTAATGGGGTCTGTCTTATAATGCCAGTTTCCATCTTACAATCAGTATATATGTCCCTCATCCTGGTATACATATATCTCCCATCCTGGTACATAGCCCCTCCATCCCGCATATGGCCCCCCATAATGCACATAGCCCCCGCATTCCTGGATATGGCCCCCCCATACTGCATATGGCCCTCTTATCCTGGTACATGGCCCTCCCATCCTGCATATGGCCCCCCCCCATCCTGGATATGGCCCACTATCACTCTATATGCCCTCCTGCTGGCACACACTAGTAAATGCTGTTACCTCAGGCTCCATGGCTCCCTGCTCCCAGCTTATCGGTGTCTTCCTGTGTGTCCAGGCATCGGATCATGGGACAGGGGCACACAGTGATGACGTCACTGTGCTGCACCGATAACATGATCGGATTCCAGGCATAAACACAGGAAGACACTGCTAAGCTGGGAACAGGGAGCAACGGAGCCTGAGGTAACAGCATTTATTAGTGTGTGCCAGCAGGAGGGCATATAGAGAGATGGAGGAAGGGGCATATCCATTACACAGTACATAGCAGGGACACATATATAAGATTATGTCAGTACAGGAGATGTGATATGATCAGACCATGTCCCTGTATGGTCAGACACATCCATTACACAGTACATAGCAGGGACATATATATAAGATTATCTCAGTACAGGAGATGTGGTATGATCAGTCCATGTTCCTGTATGGTCAGACACATCCATTACACAGTACATAGCAGGGACACATCTATAAGATTATCTCAGCACAGGAGATGGGGTATGATCAGATCATGCTCCTGTACGGTCAGACACATCCATTACACAGAACATAGCAGGGACACATATATAAGATTATCTCAGCACAGGAGATGTGGTGTAATCAGACCATGTCCCTGCACGGTCAGACACATCCATTACACAGTACATAGGAGGGACACATATATAAGATTATCTCAGCACAGGAGATGTGGTATGATCAGACCATGTCCCTGTACGGTCAGACACATCCATTACACAGTACATAGGAGGGACAGATATATAAGATTATCTCAGCATAGGAACATTTTTTTTCAAACAAATCCAATTGTGAAAATTATTATTATTCCAAAATCTATCGATTAATATGAACTTTGTTCGTAGGAGAAGCTCTTTAACCCCTTCACCCCCCGGCCTATTTTGACCTTAATGACCGGACCATTTTTTGTAATTCTGACCACTCTCCCTTTATGAGGTAATATCTCTGGAACGCTTCAACCGATCCTAGCGATTCTGAGATTGTTTTTTCGTGACATATTGGGCTTCATGTTAGTATTAAATTTAGGTTGATAATTTTTGCGATTATTTGTGAAAAAATTAAAAATTTGGCAAAATTTTTGAAAATTTAGCAATTTTCAAATTATGAATTTTTATTCTGCTAAACCAGAGAGGTATGTGACACAAAATAGTTAATAAATAACATTTCCCACATGTCTACTTTACGTCAGCACAATTTTGGGAAAAAAAAAAATTTTTGTTCGGACGTTATAAGGGTTCAAAGTTCATCAACAATTTTTCATTTTTCCAGCAAAATTTACAAAGCCATTTTTTTTAGTGACCACATCACATTTGAAGTCCCTTTGAGGGGTGTAAATGACAGAAAACACCCAAAAGTGACACCATTCCAAAAACTGCACCCCTCAAGCTACTCAAAACTACCTTCAAGAAGATTATTAACCCTTCAGGTGCTTCACGGGAACTAAAGCAAAGTGGAAGGAAAAAATGGTCATTTTAATTTTTCCAACAAAAATGTTCTTTTAGCCTCAATTCTTTCATTTTCACATGGGCAACAGGATAAAATGGATCCTAAAATTTGTTGGGCAATTTCTCCTGAGTACATCGATATCTCATATGTGGTCATAAACCACTCTTTGGGCGCACGGTAGGGCTCAGAAGGGAAGGAGCGCAATTTGACTTTTGGAGCTAATTTTCCATTCAAAAAGTGAAATGGCGCTCCTTCCCTTCTGAGCCCTGCCGTGCGCCCAAAGAGTGGTTTATGACCACATATGAGATATCGATGTACTCAGGAGAAATTGCCCAACAATTTTTAGGATTCATTTTATCCTGTTCCCCATGTGAAAATGAAATAATGTAGGCTAAAAGAAAATTTTTGTAGAAAAAAAAAGTACTTTTTCATTTTTACGGATGAATTTGTGAAGCACCTGGGGGTTCAAAATGCTCACCACCCATCTAGATAAATTCCCTGGGGGGTCTAGTTTCCAAAATGGGGTCACTTGTGGGGGAGCTCCAATGTGTAGGCACACAGGGGCTCTCCAAACGTGACATGGTGTCCGCTAACAATTTGAGCTGATTTTTCAGTCAAATTGTTAGCGGACACCATGTTGCATTTGGAGAGCCCCTGTGTGCCTAAACATTGGAGCTCCCCCACAAGTGACCCCATTTTGGAAACTAGACCCCCCAGGGAACTTATCTAGATGGGTGGTGAGCATTTTGGATACCCCAGTGCTTCACAAATTAATCTGTAAAAATGAAGAAAGAAACAAATTTTTATGGAAATAAAAGTACTTTTACATTTTTACGGATGAATTTTTGAAGCACCTGGGGGTTTAAAATGCTCACCACCCATCTAGATAAGTTCCCTGGGGGGTCTAGTTTCCAAAATGGGGTCACGTGTGGGGGAGCTCCAATGTGTAGGCACACAGGGCTCTCCAAACGCGACATGGTGTCCGCTAACAATTTGAGCTGATTTTTCAGTCAAATTGTTAGCGGACACCATGTTGCGCTTGGAGAGCCCCTGTGTGCCTAAACATTGGAGCTCCCCCACAAGTCACCCCATTTTGGAAACTAGACCCCCCAGGGAACTTATCTAGATGGGTGGTGAGCATTTTGAATGCCCCAGTGCTTCACAAATTAATCTGTAAAAATGAAAAAAGAAAATTTTTATGGAAAAAAAAGTGTTTTTTTCATTTTTACGGATGAATTTGTCAAGTACCTGGGGTTCAAAATGCTCACCACCTATCTAGATAAGTTCCCTGGGGGGTCTAGTTTCCAAAATGGGGTCACTTGTGAGGGAGCTCCAATGTTTAGGCACACAGGGGCTCTCCAAACGCGACATGGTGTCCGCTAACAATTTGACTGAAAAATTAGATTCAATTGTTAGCGGACACCATGTCGCGTTTGGAGAGCCCCTGTGTGCTTAAACATTGGAGCTCCCCCACAAGTGACCCCATTTTGGAAACTAGACCCCCCAGAGAACTTATCTAGGTGGGTGGTGAGCATTTTGAATGCCCCAGTGCTTCACTAATTAATCTGTGAAAATGAAAAAGAAAATTTTTATGGAAAAAAAAAGTACTTATTCAATTTTACAGATGAATTTGTGAAGCACATGGGGGTTCAAAATGTTCACAACCCATCTAGATACGTTCCCTGGGAGGTCTAGTTTCCAAAATGGGGTCACTTGTGAGGGAGCTCCAATGTTTAGGCACACAGGGCTCTCCATACGCGACATGGTGTCCGCTAACTATTGGAATCGTTAGCGGACACCATGTCGTGTATGGAGAGCCCCTGTGTGCCTAAACATTAGAGCTCCCCCACAAGTGACCCCATTTTGGAAACTAGACCCCCCAAGGAATGCATCTAGATGCATAGTGAGCACTTTGAACCCCCAGGTGCTTCACAAATTGATCCGTAAGAAGGAAAAAGTACATTTGTTTTCACACAAATTTTCTTTTTTCATTATTACGGATCAATTTGTGAAGCACCTGGGGGTTCAAAGTGCTCACTATGCATCTAGATATGTTCCTTGGGGGGTCTAGTTTCCAAAATGGGGTCACTTGTGGGGGAGCTCCAATGTTTAGGCACACAGGGGCTCTCCATACGCAACATGGTGTCCGCTAACTATTGGAATCGTTAGTGGACACCATGTCGTGTATGGAGAGCCCCTGTGTGCCTAAACATTGGAGCTCCCGCACAAGTGACCCCATTTTGGAAACTAGACCCCCCAAGGAATGCATCTAGATGCATAGTGAGCACTTTGAACCCCCAGGTGCTTCACAAATTGATCCGTAAGAAGGAAAAAGTACATTTGTTTTCACACAAATTTTCTTTTTTCATTATTACGGATGAATTTGTGAAGCACCTGGGGGTTCAAAGTGCTCACTATGCATCTAGATATGTTCCTTGGGGGGTCTAGTTTCCAAAATGGGGTCACGTGTGGGGGAGCTCCAATGTTTAGGCACACAGGGGCTCTCCATACGCAACATGGTGTCCGCTAACTATTGGAATCGTTAGTGGACACCATGTCGTGTATGGAGAGCCCCTGTGTGCCTAAACATTGGAGCTCCCGCACAAGTGACCCCATTTTGGAAACTAGACCCCCCAAGGAATGCATCTAGATGCATAGTGAGCACTTTGAACCCCCAGGTGCTTCACAAATTGATCCGTAAGAAGGAAAAAGTACATTTGTTTTCACACAAATTTTCTTTTTTCATTATTACGGATCAATTTGTGAAGCACCTGGGGGTTCAAAGTGCTCACTATGCATCTAGATATGTTCCTTGGGGGGTCTAGTTTCCAAAATGGGGTCACTTGTGGGGGAGCTCCAATGTTTACACACATAGGGGCTCTCCATACGCAACATGGTGTCCGCTAACTATTGGAATCGTTAGTGGACACCATGTCGTGTATGGAGAGCCCCTGTGTGCCTAAACATTGGAGCTCCCGCACAAGTGACCCCATTTTGGAAACTAGACCCCCCAAGGAATGCATCTAGATGCATAGTGAACACTTTGAACCCCAAGGTGCTTCACAAATTGATTCGTAATAAGGAAAAAGTACATTTGTTTTCACACAAATTTTCTTTTTTCATTTTTACGGATCAATTTGTGAAGCACCTGGGGGTTCAAAGTGTTCACTATGCATCTAAATACAGCGACGCCCATTTTTATTTTTTTTCTAGGACTAATTCCAGAAAAAAAATGGCGTAGGGCTCCGCCATATTTTTGGTCCAGCCAGGTACAACTTGGCAGCTACGGACTGCCAGCAACCCCCAGCTGCCTCACTGTACCTGGCTGGCAACCAAAAATAGAGCAAAGCCCATTTTTATTTTTTTTTCTAGGACTAATTCTAGAAAAAAATGGTGTGTGGCTCCGCCATATTTTTGGTCCAGCCAGGTACAACTTGGCAGCTACAGACTGCCACCAACCCCCAGCTGCCTCGTTGTACCTGGCTAGCCACCAAAAATACAGCAAAGCCCTTTTTTTTTCTTTCTAGAACTAATTCTAGAAAAAAAAATGACATGGGGCTCCGCCATATTTTTGGTCCAGCCAGGTACAACTAGGCAGCTGGGGGCTGGAATCCACAGCATGGAGAGGCCCAAGCGTTCTGGGCCCCCCATGCTGCGAATTGCAGCCCGCAGCCGCCCCAGAAAATGGCGCATTCATTGAAGCGCCATTTTCTGGCGCTGTACCCATGCTCTTCCAGTTGCCCTGGTGCCGGTGGCAAACTGGGTAATAAAGGGGTTAATGCCAGCTTTTTATTGTCAGCTGGCACTAAGCCCGAGATTCATAATATAGGGCCAATGTTAGACCCGCCATTAGGAATCTCTGGTAAATAGTCAGAAAATACACACAGAGAAAAATATTTTTATTTGAAAAAAAAACACAAACAAAATTCGGACTCCATCTTTATTATAAAGATCCGACGTAGTCCACAACGAAGGTCCCACGACGCTCGATCGCCTCCGACGTAGTCCACAACGAAGGTCCCACGATGCTCGATCGCCTCTGGTCAATCTAGAGACTGCAGCAAGGGATGAAGTGTCCTCTTCCTACAGTCTCTGGGGTCAGAGTTATGGTGCACTGTATGACAATGACCTGTCATACAGTGCACCATGACTATGATCCCAGAGACTACAACAAGAGGACACCTGATCCCTTGTTGCACCCATCCATCCACCTATGCACCCATCATCCACGCACGCACACATCTATGCACACACACATCTATGCACGCACACGTCCACACACATGTCCACACACGCACACGTCTACGCACACATCCATCTATGCACACATCCACGCACGCACACGTCTATGCACACACACATCTATGCACGCACACGTCCACACACATGTCCACATACGCACACGTCTACGCACACTCACGTCTACGCACACTCATGTCTACGCACACTCACGTCCACGCACACTCATGTACGCTCACGTCCACGCATGCACCCCCTATCCATTCACCCACCATCAATTCATTCATTCATACATACATACATACATACACATACATACATACAAACATACACATACATACATACATAGATACATACACATACATACATACATACATACATACATACATACACACATACATACATACACATAGATACATACACATACATACACATACATACATACATAGACACATACATACATAGACACATACACATACATACATAGATACATACACATACATACATACATACACACATACATACATAGATACATACACACACATACATACATAGATACATACATGCATACATACATACATGCATAGATACATGCATACATACACATACATACACATACATACATACATACATACTTACCTCCCTCGTTCCACCGATGAGCAGGAGGAGGCCGGGAGAGGAGGCGGGGCCACAGACCGGCGGGCCGGGCAGAGAAGGAGGAGCTGCAGCAGCGGCGGCGGCGGCAGCAGCGGCGGGTGCACCGACGTGTGCAGCCCGCCGCAGGAGGTGAGGGGGGGGCCAGGCACAGGGCCCGGAGGTGGGGGCAGCCTGGGGGGGAGCACTGGAGCAGGGGACCAGGCAGTGTTGCCGGCGGGCGCACGTGGGTGCAGCCCGCCGGCAGATACATTATAATAGAGGGGGGCGGGCGGGCTGGGGGGAACGGGGGGGCTCCCTGGACAGTCCTGGAGCTGGAGGGGGCTGAGGAGGGGTAGGCACTTGCCGATCCGCCCCTCCAGATCTGATTGGAGAGCTCCAATCAGATCTGGAGGGGTGAATCCCTATGATTTCCTCCGATCGGCAGTTTCACTTTTACACTGCCGATCGGAGGGGTCCTGGGCATGGGGGGGTTAATCCACCCCCTGTGGGGTCATCTACAGGTTGTCACAGAGCAGCAGCATCTGTGACACCTGAGCGACCCCACTCACAGGAGCTGCAGCAGCTCAAATCTGCCAGGACGTTGTGCAACGTCCTGGGTCGTTAACAGGCAGAAACACAGGACGTTGCACAACGTCCTAGGTCGTTAAGGGGTTAAGAATCCCAGGAAAGCTCAGTAACCAACCATATGAAGCTATGTATTGGAATGCTAAACATTATAAGTTTCAAAATAATAATTTTTTAAAACATTTTGTTAAATATTTTGTTTCAAAGAAAAAAATCTGAGATTTACCATAAGTTGCTTTACACCTTCAAAATGATAGAACTTTTAAATTCTTTGTAATAGTTACCTTCAGGAAACATAAATCGGATTTCCCGTTCAGCTGACATTAAACAGTAGCTGCCATGTACTGCGTTGCGAAGATCATCAGTTCCATAGATCGCCCTTATGCTGAAAAAATGAATATAAGTGAAAAAAAAAAACTGGAGGTGCAACTCTACCAACACTAAAATAGCCACAACGTTTTATACAGGTCCTAAACAAAGTTTATTATATTCTATTAAAATAAAAGTGGGGTGTGAAATCCAATTTTCCTATGGCTATTGGAATAGATACTTTTGGAAAAGTTTTTAAAAATAATATGAAGGCATTGGTGTACTGTCAGGGCTCCCTGAATTTGCTATCACACTGGCATATTGTCAAATCCGTGTGGTTACATTAAATTCAGGTACAGTCACAGACAGGCACGGAACTGTGTAAATGGATGCCAACGGATGTCTACGGAACGTATTCATAACGGATGCATCATCAGTCACCAGAGATAGGGCTGGGAGGAGCTGTACCTTGCTTCTGAGCATGCTCAGTACAGCAAAATGGATGTTTCACAAATCCGTCCTTCACAGTAGGGCAGAGCAAATTGCGAAGATGCGTGATACACATCCTGGTGTATGTATAATGCAGAACACTGAACAGGACGATATCTCGAGCATGCGTCCTACAGATTTACTCTTTGCCCGCAGTAGGGAGGAGCACAGTGCGCCTGCGCAGATGCCTGACGGCTTGCAGGCGTCAGAGAGGATAAGTCAACGTGGTAATACAGGAGGCGTTATCAATGTCATTCAGAAGAGGAGGCGGTCGGACGAGAGAAGAGGTGTGACGAACGGCAAGGTGAGGCAGGAGGACTGCTCTGCAATTAAGCCCAGCGGACCGGCAAGTTAAAATTATCATACAGGGTGGGGGATTTTTAAAACTTATTTATAAAGGTGTACAGCGGCGGGCTGGGGGGGGATCAGGGGATAATAGCCTCCTTCTTAAAATGCAGAATAGGCGCTTTTAGTTTAATACACTCAAAACTGGTGACAGGTACACTTTAAACTGTCTTTTCATCATATACCGTAGCTGACAAAAAAGGTTAACTCTTTCAACAACGAAAAATTAAAAAGAGTTAACCCCTCCCCTAGAGGGGGAGATCGTAGACGGGCACTTTTAGGGTATGGCCCCATGAGAGAGAGACTTTAAATCATGTCTTGTAGCCAGAAATCAGGTCAAAGCATTTAAGTAAACATGGTTTATTTAAATTTTTTTTAAATGCACCAGAAGCGTGGTGTGAACACCCATCAATGGTCAATGTTTTTTCATTATTAAAATGAGGTCAATGGGTAAAAAGAATTGATAAAAATGCATTAACAATTTGGATAGGTCATCAATGTTAAAGTCCCGACAATCCCTTTAACAAAAGTTGAAAAAGCCTTACCTTTCAGGATGGGTCTCTTTAGCTTGTAAACTATTTGATGGTCCCATGACTTGTCTCCAAACATTGACGGCTTCATGCCTTGCCAGTACCAAAGCAATTATTGGTCCAGAACTCATGTAAGCAGTCAAACTAGGAAAAAACATCTTTCCATACTGTTCAGAGTAGAAGTCACTACATTTTTCTGGGCTTAGATGAACTTTCATTTTCTGTAAAATAATTAAACAGAAGCGATTATGTGAATTTGTATAAGATGTTAGAAATACAGTGATGGACGAAAGTGTTGGTACCCTTAAAATTTCTCCAGAAAATTAAGTATTTCTACCTGAAAATTATTGCGATTGCACATGTTTTGTAAAACGAAAAAAAGGCAAATCGAAGATTTTACACACAACTCCAAAAATGGGCTGGACAAAATTGTTGGCACCTTCAACATAATAAATAACTGCAATCAATCACTTCCTATAACCATCATCAGCTTCTTACACCTCCCACCTGGAATTTTGGACTCTTCTTTTGTAAACTGCTCCAGGCGTCATATTTGAAGGCACCTTCTCCTAACAGCAATTTTAAGGTCTCTCCACAAGTTTTCACTTGGATTTAGATCCAGACTCCTTCCTGGCCACTAATTCTCCATTCATTTCTGGTGCTTCTTAAAGTATGTTTGAGGTCATTGTCCTGCTGTAAGTCCCATGACCTTGGACACAATCGCAGCTTTCTGACCCTGGGCACTACATTGAAACCCAAAACCTTTGGTGATCTTGACTTTTAATGTGTCCCACGCTGTATGTAAATTAGTTGTTAAGGGTCATATGGGGTGCTGCTCCCTGGGTCAGAGCCGCCCCGCTCCATGAAGAACCCGCCCCCCTCCTGAGTGGCTGCATGTGAATGATAGCGGCGTCATTCACAGGTCTCCCACCTCTGCAGTGGTGCGGATCACTGTGCTCTATTGCAGTGCCTGAAGTCTTTTGAGATTTCACTGCGCAGGCGCAAAACTTTGGTCTTCCGAGACTTCGTGTACTATGCGGCTGATAGGATTCAGTGACCCGCGACTGCACAGGAGAGAGACTTGTGAATGATGTCACTATCATTCACATGTAGTCACTCAGGAGGGGGCGGAGTTTTCAATGCAGCGAGGCAGGTTATCCATAGAGCGGAGCAGCTTTGACCAGAGTGTGCCGTACCCCATATGACCCTTAAGAACTAATACAGCGCGGGACACATTAAAAGATGTTTTATGAGGTATGCAGGTGGTGGGCAGAGTTTATAACACTCAAACTAGATGACAGCTTCCTTTAAAGCTGTCAGTAATATCAGACAGGGGTCAGGAGACTTAGACTGAAAGCATCACTACAACGGTACGATTAAAAAAAATACTGAAATGGTGCTTTAACATTGACTGATTGCAACCAATAATGACTAGACAGGCAAAGGGGCAGTCCTTCTAGTGAACTGTTAGATCTAGATTCTATCTCTGACCATGGCAAGGACCCAGAGTATTAATTAGGTGTAATCATAATGTATGCTCATGTACTTCACATCTCCATACCTGCTGAGCCAAGCCAAAAATATGTTCATGCAACAATCAACACCAACTGTATTTTTTCATTACCTGAACAATTTGGAATCCACTATGGAGAATGATGTCCTCAATTTCTTCAGCTTTGTGAAGAACATCGGGCTTGATAAGAGCTAAGGTTCTTTCAACCTGAATCCTAGGAGCCTCCATGGACTGTGTTTTGATTTTTGCATGGCTTTCACTCATTTTTCTTGCGCTGAAATTTATAAATTTATTAATTACAAAAAGAAAATTCCTATATGCATCCTACATAGTAGTATAGGTTAGAACCTACCAGTGCGACGTCAACTTTGGACAAAGCACATGGGCGAAACACCCTCCTAAGCTTGTAGTCACCAGGCTGCCTGCGCAGCTTCATAGCCATTAATAAGAAGTAAATGACTTTAAAAGCATTTCTCTGTAATTTGACACAGCCTCGCGCTAATTGCATGATGAAAGCTTTGCTTGGTACAATCACATTGAAGAAAGAAGCACTCACCCGGTGATAGTTGTTCCTCAATGGACGACTTTAATCAGTATTGTGGTACAGGGTGCTGTGCACCCCTGGTTCTGCTGCAGTTGACACTGCTGATACCGCTACTTTGGATCTTGAGTGATCGGTGCCCCGCTATTCTGCTTCTTAAACCTTTGCTTGGTACAATTCTTAGGCCTCTTTCACATTTCCGTATCTTTGGTACGTGTGCCGTCCATATAGGCACATGCCGGACACACGGAGACACGGACACACGTACACTAATGTTAGTGAACAGTCATATTTACATGTCCGTTTTTGAGCATCAGCATGAACACACGGACCTATTCAGGTCAGTGCCTCTGTACAAAAAATGTTCCACACATGGATGTCATCCGTGTGCCATCCGTGTGCATGGACAGGAGCAAAGAGTTTTAAGTTAACAAATAAAGAATGATATACTATGCCTGACTCCAGCGATGTCCTGTCCTTCTCACTTCCGGGGCCGCTCATGAATATTCACTGCACTGAGTGCAGCAGCAGCCACGGAAGAGAAAGGGACAGGCAGCGCTGAACACGTGTGAGTATATAATGACAGGATGTCCGTATGCTATCTGGATGTCACACGGATAGCACATGGACAGCACACGTATGACTCACGATGCAGGACACATAGGCACAAAAAAACTGGCCCCTCTCACACTTCCATTTTTGCAAAGAGGCCTTAGGGAGAATTGAGCAAAAATAAAACAGCTAGTGATCTCACTATATCTCGATGCACATGACGTAATGTTACGAATACTTGTTATTATATGGAGTCCATCGAGATCTGTGACTATCTGTGATTTATTGGCCCTGATAGTCCTGATAGCACAGAAGAGTCTGGAGATACATGTCAACCAGTTGATATATTCATTAGATAACACTTTGGCTCAATTCATTCAAAGAAATTTCACAGCAGATGGGGTCTACAAGAGGAGAAGATGTAAATTTATGCAAATATATTTTAACCCCTTCCTACTAGAGCTCATTTTTTGCTCTTTCGTCCCTCCTTTTAAATCTACGGCTACATTCACACTGTGCATCTTTGATCTGTCTTTGCTCATTAGTTTTTGTAGCCAAAACCAGAAATGAGTAAAAAATACAGAGGCGGTAACGTCTTTCTATTGTACTATTCCTCTGAGGCTGGTAACATGCTGTCCAAGTGACATGCGAGTAACTCGCTTGAGTCTCGGATCATTCACCCGGGCGGCCTCCCCTCTCTGGATGGGAGCAGTGGAGCTACATAGAAAAACATACCACTGACTGTATCCCGTCCAAAGAGGCAGGGGTCGTGCTGGGTGAATGATCCGAGACTCATGCAAGCAAAGGTCCCCTTACACCTAGCGACATTCCAGCGATCCCAACAACGATACGACCTGCCAGGGATCGCTGGAATGTCCCTAAGTGGTCGCTGGTGAGATGCCATACAAGCAGATCTACTCACTGTTGCGGTGACCCCCGACGGTTGTTGGGATCTGTCACTGTCACGGGCGTAACATGAAGATCGGTGGTCGTTTCCCCTGTCACACACACAACCGATGCAGCATGGCCAGCAGGAGACCGATGATGAAAAAATGGTCCAGGCCATTCCGTAACGATCAGCGATCTCACAGCGGGGGCCGCTCGCTGCTACGTGTCACAAAACCTTTGATGTTGAGGTCATATTGTTAGCGATATCGCTACGTCTAATGGGGCCTTTATTCGCATGTCACTTGGACAGTGATTGTTCCACTCCTGGTATTGGCTATAAATGATGGCTGATGTATAAAAACAGACCAAAAATGCACAGTGTGAATGTAGTGTACGAGTCATAACTTTATCCATCAACATAGATGCATGAGAGCCGGTGATGACTTATAATAGCGGGAATGCCGCCATTAACTTTAGGCCTCATTCACATCTACTTGATTTAAGGATCGGGCGATTTTTTGTTTTTCCTTCCCATTTTCCAAGAGCCGTACCTTTTGTATTTTTCCGTCAATAATGCAGTCTGAGGGCTTGTTTATTGTAGGATGAGTTGTTTTTGAATAGCACCACTCATTTTATCATAACAGGCAGCAATATAAGTCCAAGTGTGGCGAGATGGCACAAAAAGTGAAATTCTACAATTGTTCTTTGTGTTTTTTTTTTTATTTCCCAAGTTCATTTTACTTCAAACTTACTGACAGAATAATTCTGTAGATACCAAACATGTATAGTTTTTATTTTATTACTGTTGAAAAATAAATCAGAATTTAAAAAAATTAATAGCAAAGAATCTTGCATGTGTCACAACTTCTCAAGAGTCATAATGTTTTCAATTTGTGATCATTTTTTGCGCCCGGAGCTGATATGTTTATTGGTTTCATTTCGGGGAGCATACTATATCTTGATCGTAGTATTACATTTTTGTCTGCTGTTGTAACAGACTTGAATAGGTGCACGCCATCCGTATCGGCATGAGGAATAAACCGCTAGTCGGTCATGCTCCATAGTATAACTGGGCCAAGTGGTATCCAATAAAACATTGAACAGCACTTGTCTGAATTATACACAAATTTGGGTGAGCCCTTACACTGGATTCCAATAGCTGGAGAAAAAAGTCAAACTAATCGAACACAAGTGCCGCTGTCAAGATGGGGAAACTTCTAGAGCTGACCTGAAGAGGCGTAAAAATGACAAACATTGCTAAACTTCAGTGTACCTAGGAGTCGATCAAGTGTTATAATATTTCAAATAGTTTGATGACAGAATTCTTTCCAAAACTGTTTGACGAATAGGGTCATTATATCGGAGGAAGGGGAAAACAGAGGGGTGAGAACACCCTGCAGAATGATTTCAAGGGACCTTGTCAGCAATGAATGAGTGCTCAGACCAAGTACAGGTGCTCGGTTCATCATGACAGTGCTAATCATTTAAAGGGATCCTCTAAGGAGATACTAAATTCTTCCATGGTCCGTGCCATCATAAACTATAAAGATCAGATGCCCAAAGCAGTTCTTATCCTTACAACACATGTAATTCAGTATGGCCAGGGTCACATTTGCGGTTGGACCCTGGCCTGCCGGATTCCGGTTTCAACTTAGCAATTTTTCCATCACCGCATAGCGTTTCCGCTATGCGGTGCTGGAAACCGCAGTCCCTAGTTACCCGGTGTTTACCTGCACGACCTGTCACACAGGCAGCGGCTCGGAGGGCGTTTTACAGCGCCGCACAGGAAACCGTTGCAGACACGATTTCCTGTGCGGCGCTGTAAAACGCCCTCCGAGCCGCTGCCTGTGTGACAGGTCGTGCAGGTAAACACCGGGTAACTAGGGACTGCGGTTTCCAGCACCGCATAGCGGAAACGCTATGCGGTGATGGAAAAATTGCTAAGTTGAAACCGGAATCCGGCAGGCCAGGGTCCAACCGCAAATGTGACCCTGGCCTATGACACAGGAGCTGCTCTTACTGATCCCCCTCCCCTCTGAGATGTTACATCACACATTAGAGGGCCTGCTCCATATCGTTAGTAAAAGCCAGTCTCCTGGTAATAGCTGCTTCTGTCCAAAATCAGGGGCATGGCCAAAGTAAAGCCGATATTATCAAGAGATTGACAGCAGTCTGCACACGGCTCAGGGGTAGAGGACAGGAGTCTGCACATGGCTCAGGGTAGAGAACAGGAGTCTGCACACAGATCAGGGGTAGAGGACAGGAGTCTGCACACAGATCAGGGGTAGAGTACAGCAGTCTGCACACAGATCAGGGGTAGAGTACAGCAGTCTGCACACAGCTCAGGGGTAGAGGACAGCAGTCTGCACACAGATCAGGGGTAGAGGACAGGCGTCTGCACACGGCTCAGGGGTAGAGGACAGGGGTCTGCACATGGCTCAGGGGTAGAGGACAGGGGTCAGCACATGGCTCAGGGGTAGAGGACAGGGGTCTGCACACAGCTCAGGGGTAGAGGACAGGAGTCTGCACACAGATCAGGGGAAGAGAACAAGAGTCTGCACAAAGATCAGGGGTAGAGGACAGGAGTCTGCACACAGATCAGGGGTAGAGGACAGGAGTCTGCACAGATCAGGGGTAGAGGACAGGAGTCTGCACAGATCAGGGGTAGAGGACAGGAGTCTGCACAGATCAGGGGTAAATGACAGGAGTCTGCACAGATCAGGGGTAGAGGACAGGAGTCTGCACAGATCAGGGGCAGAGGACAGGAGTCTGCACAGATCAGGGGCAGAGGACAGGAGTCTGCACACAGATCAGGGGTAGAGGACAGGAGTCTGCACAGATCAGGGGTAGAGGACAGGAGTCTGCACAGATCAGGGGCAGAGGACAGGAGTCAGCACAGATCAGGGGTAAATGACAGGAGTCTGCACAGATCAGGGTAAATGACAGGAGTCTGCACAGATCAGGGGCAGAGGACAGGAGTCTGCACAGATCAGGGGCAGAGGACAGGAGTCTGCACAGATCAGGGGCAGAGGACAGGAGTCTGCACACAGATCAGGGGTAGAGGACAGGAGTCTGCACAGATCAGGGGTAGAGGACAGGAGTCTGCACAGATCAGGGGCAGAGGACAGGAGTCTGCACAGATCAGGGGTAAATGACAGGAGTCTGCACAGATCAGGGGTAAATGACAGGAGTCTGCACAGATCAGGGGCAGAGGACAGGAGTCTGCACAGATCAGGGGCAGAGGACAGGAGTCTGCACAGATCAGGGGCAGAGGACAGGAGTCTGCACAGATCAGGGGCAGAGGACAGGAGTCTGCACACAGATCTTACATTTTGCTGTGCTGCCATCTAGTGAGCAGTTTGGGAACTCCTGGATTTTCCAATTGTTTTTGTAAGAACATATATTAAAAAATAAAAACAACTTTAATATTTGTGAAAACGATGTGACTAATATCTTATGTTATAGAATCTACTACAATGTATAGCACTTTGCTCTTACAGCAGTTCTTCAGGTTGTAGAATGGAACAGTTGGTGTCTATGGAGGATGGAGCGGTCTATGGATCCTGCAGTGACCCTTGTGCCCATCGGCGGCAGCACTGACCCCGTCCCCCCTCGCGCTGACCCCGTCCCCCCTCGAGCTGACCCCGTCCTCCATTACCTGCTCCTTCCTTCAGCCGCTCTTCTCCCGATTTTGTTTACGGCTTTCGCTTCTAGACAACAGTTGCTAGGACATGAGTACGGTGTCCTCCGTGGGTCATACTTAGGGACTTTTCGTAAGAAAACTACGGTAACTTCTCGCCGCCCTCCATAGTTCCCCCTCCCCCCTGTGTTACAGTAATGAGGGCTGAGAAGAGAGAGACGCTGCCAGTGCCTGGATATGGTCAGTGTATGTGAAATGTGTTAGCATTTGCAGCCTGAGTGTACAGTGATCTCTGCACCAAGACCAGCTTATATAGAAAACATGGCAGTGACCTCTGCCCAAGACCAGCCTATATAGAAAACATGGCAGTGACCTCTGCACCAAGACCAGCCTATATAGAAAACATGGCAGTGACCTCTGCACCAAGACCAGCCTATATAGAAAACATGGCAGTGACCTCTGCACCAAGACCAGCCCATATACAAAACATGGCAGTGACCTCTGCACCAAGACCAGCCTTTATAGAAAACATGGCAGTGACCTCTGCACCAAGACCAGCCCATATAGAAAACATGGCAGTGACCTCTGCACCAAGACCAGCCCATATAGAAAACATGGCAGTGACCTCTGCACCAAGACCAGCCTTTATAGAAAACATGGCAGTGACCTCTGCACCAAGACCAGTCCATATAGAAAACATGGCAGTGACCTCTGCACCAAGACCAGCCTATATAGAAAACATGGCAGTGACCTCTGCACCAAGACCAGTCCATATAGAAAACATGGCAGTGACCTCTGCACCAAGACCAGCCCATATAGAAAACATGGCAGTGACCTCTGCACCAAGACCAGCCCATATAGAAAACATGGCAGTGACCTCTGCACCAAGATCAGCCCATATAGAAAACATGGCAGTGACCTCTGCACCAAGATCAGCCCATATAGAAAACATGGCAGTGACCTCTGCACCAAGACCAGTCCATATAGAAAACATGGCAGTGACCTCTGCACCAAGACCACCCCATATAGAAAACATGGCAGCGACCTCTGCACCAAGACCAGCCCATATAGAAAACATGGCAGTGACCTCTGCACCAAGACCAGCCTATATAGAAAACATGGCAGTGACCTCTGCACCAAGACCAGCCTATATAGAAAACATGGCAGCGACCTCTGCACCAAGACCAGCCTATATAGAAAACATGGCAGTGACCTCTGCACCAAGATCAGCCTATATAGAAAACATGGCAGTGACCTCTGCACCAAGACCAGCTTATATAGAAAACATGGCAGTGACCTCTGCACCAAGACCAGCCCATATAGAAAACATGGCAGCGACCTCTGCACCAAGACCAGCTTATATATAGAAAACATGGCAGTGACCTCTGCACCAAGACCAGCCTATATAGAAAACATGGCAGTGACCTCTGCACCAAGACCAGCCTATATACAAAACATGGCAGTGACCTCTGCACCAAGACCAGCCTATATAGAAAACATGGCAGTGACCTCTGCACCAAGACCAGCCCATATAGAAAACATGGCAGTGACCTCTGCCCCAAGACCAGCCCATATACAAAACATGGCAGTGACCTGTGCACCAAGACCAGCCCATATAGAAAACATGGCAGTGACCTTTGCACCAAGAACAGCCCATATACAAAACATGGCAGTGACCTCTGCACCAAGAACAGCCTATATAGAAAACATGGCAGTGACCTCTGCACCAAGACCAGCCTATATAGAAAACATGGCAGTGACCTCTGCACCAAGACCAGCTTATATAGAAAACATAGCAGTGACCTCTGCACCAAGACCAGCTTATATAGAAAACATGGCAGTGACCTCTGCACCAAGACCAGCCCATATAGAAAACATGCCAGTGACCTCTGCACCAAAACCAGCCTATATAGAAAACATGGCAGTGACCTCTGCACCAAGACCAGCCTATATAGAAAACATGGCAGCGACCTCTGCACCAAGACCAGCCCATATACAAAACATGGCAGTGACCCCTGCACCAAGACCAGCCTATATAGAAAACATGGCAGCGACCTCTGCACCAAGACCAGCCCATATACAAAACATGGCAGTGACCTCTGCACCAAGACCACCCTATATAGAAAACATGGCAGTGACCTCTGCACCAAGACCAGCCCATATAGAAAACATGGCAGTGACCTCTGCACCAAGACCAGCCTATATAGAAAACATGATAGTGACCTCTGCACCAAGACCAGCCCATATAGAAAACATGGCAATGACCTCTGCACCAAGAACAGCCCATATAGAAAACATGGCAATGACCTCTGCACCAAGACCAGCCCATATAGAAAAACATGGCAATGACCTCTGCACCAAGACCAGCCCATATAGAAAACATGGCAGTGACCTCTGCACCAAGACCAGCTTATATAGAAAACATAGCAGTGACCTCTGCACCAAGACCAGCTTATATAGAAAACATGGCAGTGACCTCTGCACCAAGACCAGCCCATATAGAAAACATGGCAGTGACCTCTGCACCAAGACCAGCTTATATAGAAAACATGGCAGTGACCTCTGCACCAAGACCAGCTTATATAGAAAACATGGCAGTGACCTCTGCACCAAGACCAGCCCATATAGAAAACATGGCAGTGACCTCTGCACCAAGACCAGCCTATATAGAAAACATAGCAGCGACCTCTGCACCAAGACCAGCTTATATAGAAAACATGGCAGTGACCTCTGCACCAAGACCAGCCCATATAGAAAACATGGCAGTGACCTCTGCACCAAGACCAGCCTATATAGAAAACATAGCAGCGACCTCTGCACCAAGACCAGCTTATATAGAAAACATGGCAGTGACCTCTGCACCAAGACCAGCCCATATAGAAAACATGGCAGCGACCTCTGCACCAAGACCAGCTTATATAGAAAACATGGCAGTGACCTCTGCACCAAGACCAGCCTATATAGAAAACATAGCAGCGACCTCTGCACCAAGACCAGCTTATATAGAAAACATGGCAGTGACCTCTGCACCAAGACCAGCCCATATAGAAAACATGGCAGCGACCTCTGCACGAAGACCAGCCCATATAGAAAACATGGCAGTGACCTCTGCACCAAGATCAGCCTATATAGAAAACATGGCAGTGACCTCTGCACGAAGTCCAGCCCATATAGAAAACACTAGAAATAAGCACGATTCTATTGCATTGGGAGGGCAGTTTCTGTGTGCGTCTCCCCTTGTGTACTCTCTCCACTCTGTGCTGTCTCTCCCCCTGTATGCTCTGTCTTACTAGTGCCTTTCTGTCTGTTCCGTGTGCTCTCAGCCCCTGTATGCGCTGTGTCTCCATGTGTGCGCTGTCTCTCCTTATGACTCTGCCTCCCCCTGTGACCCTTCCTCTCCTGTTGCCTTCAGCCTCACGTGTCCCTGCGTCCCATCACTGAGCCACCATACAATGCTCACCACTGAGCCACCGTACAGTGCTAACCACTGAGCCACCACACAGTGCTAACCACTGAGCCACCATACAGTGCTCACCACTGAGCCACCATATACAGTGCTAACCACTGAGTCACCATACAGTGCTCACCACTGAGCCACCATATACAGTGCTAACCACTGAGCCACCACACAGTGCTCACCACTGAGCCACCATATACAGTGCTGTCCACTGAGATACTATACCAGTGATGGCGAACTCCAGGCCTCGAGTGCCACACACAGTCCAGGTTTTCAGGATTTCCATTGCATTTGACAGTTAGCAATCAAATTTCCAACTGTCAAACTCTAAGGAAATCCTGAAAACCTGCACTGTGTGCGGCACTCGAGGCCTGGAGTTCGCCATCACTGCACTATACAGTGCTAACCACTGAGTCACCATACAGTGCTCACCACTGAGCCACCATATACAGTGCTAACCACTGAGCCACCATACAGTGCTCACCACTGAGCCACCACACAGTGCTAACCACTGAGCCACAGCACAGTGCTAACCACTGAGCCACCACACAGTGCTAACCACTGAGTCACCATACAGTGCTCACCACTGAGCCACCGTACAGTGCTGTCCACTGAGACACTATACAGTGCTAACCACTGAGCCACCATACAGTGCTCACCACTGAGCCACCATACAGTGCTAACCACTGAGCCACCATACAGTGCTCACCACTGAGTCACCATACAGTGCTCACCACTGAGCCACCGTACAGTGCTAACCACTGAGCCACCATACAGTGCTATCCACTGAGCCACCATACAGTGCTATCCACTGAGCCACCATACAGTGCTATCCACTGAGTCACCATACAGTGCTCACCACTGAGCCACCATATACAGTGCTAACCACTGAGCCACCATACAGTGCTATCTACTGAGCCACCATACAGTGCTAACCACTGAGCCACCATACAGTGCTAACCAATCACATCAGCTGCTAGCTGTATTGGCGGCCAACTTTAAAGCTCCTGCCAATACCGCGCAGCTCAGCTGATTGGTCACGTACTGTCCGGCGCACGACCAATCAGCTGAGCGGTGTTGGCAGGAGATTTAAAGCTCATTGCCGCTCATCTCCTGCCACTGGGACAAAAGAAGCGGCGAGAGATGAGCGTCTGCCACCGCAGGAAGATCAGCGGCGGGCGTTACTGATTTCCTGGTGGAATAGCAATGAGCGAGCGGGCAAGCATTTTTAAATCTCCCGCCAATAATGTGCTGCTCAGCTAATTGGTCGCACGCCTGCCACTGATCTCCCGGTGGCCGGCTGCTCACTGCTATTCCGCCGGAAGATTAGTGTTGGGCGTGCGACCAATCAGCTGAGCAGCACATTATTGGCGAAAGATTTAAAAATCCCCGTTGCTCACTGCTATTCTGCCGGGAGATCAGCGGCTGCCACCGGCGTTAGATCAACAGCGAGTACCGCTGATCTCTCGGCGCAATAGCAGTGAGCGGCAGCTGTGTATTTCACTTTGCAGAGGGGCAGTTTGTGGTCTGCGGCCACAAACTGTGCAAGTGATTGTGCCACAGTGCATTATGGGATTCGCATACAGCGCTGAACTGGCAATTATGTATTTAGATGGCAGTGACCTCAGCACCAAGACCAGCTCATATAGAAAACACACAATGTCTACAAACTGCTGTGCAGAGAGAAAATGTGCAAAAAGCAACACTGGTCAAACCCCAGAGCACAGAACTGCTTATATCAATGACTTTAAGAAACAAGGACACCCCAATATAGACTGAGTACATAGTCATCTTATCTTATCTTATCTTCTTATTACTTATATAATCGGGAGTTTGGAATTCGGGCACTGTAGCCGAATCCCAAGCTCCTTTGCGGCACTGCGAGCGATGACGCGCAGCGTCATCACGAGCCGCAGCCGCACTACCCTTCAACAAAAAAAAAAAATGATGCTCACCTCACCCCGAGCCCCCGCCGTCTCCCGCCGTCTTCCTGCAGGCTGCCGGTGGCTCCCTCAGGCTCCCAGTGTCTGCAGAGGTCATCTATTGCAGTACAGGACCTGTGGTGATGTCACAGTCACGTGACACCAGGTTACTCCATGGTAACTTGCGGTCACGTGACTGTGACATCACCACAGGTCCTGTACTGCAATAGATGACCTCTGCAGACACTGGGAGCCTGCGGGAGCCACCGGCAGCCTGCAGGAAGATGGCGGGAGACGGCGGGGGCTCGGGGTGAGGTGAGCATAAACCTTTTTTTTTTTTTAACCCCTGCCTTCCTGTTTGGAGACATTTTACTGTACTGAGCATGCTCAGTACAGTAAAATCCTCCTCCTGCTTCACAGCCTCCTCTATCCTCACAGCCTCCCCATTCCTCACAGCCTCCTCCAGCCTCACAGCCTCCTCCAGCCTCACACCCTCCTGCAGCCTCACTGCCTCCTCTATCCTCACAGCCTCCCCATTCCTCACAGCCTCCTCCAGCATCACAGCCTCCTCCAGCCTCACACCCTCCTCCAGCCTCAGCCTCCTCCAGCCTCACAGCCTCCCCATCCTCACAGCCTCCTCCAGCCTCACAGCCTCCCCATCCTCACACCCTCCTCCAGCCTCACAGCCTCCTCCTGCCTCACAGCCTCCTCCAGCCTCACAGCCTCACATTCTCCTCCTGCCTCACAGCCTCCTCCAGCCTCACAGCCTCCCCATCCTCACATCCTCCTCTAGCCTCACAGCCTCCTCCAGCCTCACAGCCTCCTCCTGCCTCACAGCCTCCTCCAGCATCACAGCCTCCTCCAGCCTCACACCCTCCTCCAGCCTCACAGCCTCCTCCAGCCTCACACCCTCCCCATCCTCACAGCCTCCTCCAGCTTCACAGCCTCCCCATCCTCACACCCTTCTCCAGCCTCACTGCCTCTTCCTGCCTCACAGCCTCCTCCAGCCTCACTGCCTCCTCCATGCCTCACAGCCTCCTCCAGCATCGCAGCCTCCTCCAGCCTCACACCCTCCTCCTGCCTCACAGCCTCCTCCAGCCTCACAGCCTCCCCATCCTCACACCCTCCTCTAGCCTCACAGCCTCCTCCAGCCTCACAGCCTCCTTCCAGCCTCACAGCCTCCCCATCCTCACAGCCTCCCCATCCTCACACCCTCCTCCAGCCTCACAGCCTCCTCCAGCCTCACAGCCTCCCCATCCTCACAGCCTCCTCCAGCCTCACAGCCTCCTCCAGCCTCACATCCTCCTCCAGCCTCACAGCCTCCTCCAGCCTCACAGCCTCCCCATCCTCACACCCTCCTCCAGCCTCACAGCCTCCTCCAGCCTCACAGCCTCCCCATCCTCACAGCCTCCTCCAGCCTACACTGCCTCCTCCAACCTCACAGCCTCCTCCAGCCTCACGCCTCCTCCATCCTCACAGCCTCCTCCAGCCTCACAGCCTCCTCCAGCATCACACAGCCTCCTCCAGCCTCACACCTCCTACAGCCTCACAGCCTCCTCCAGCCTCACAGCCTCCCCATCCTCACACCCTCCTCCAGCCTCACAGCCTCCTCCAGCCTCACAGCCTCCTCCAGCCTCACAGCTTCCTCCATCCTCACAGCCTCCTCCAGCCTCACAGCCTCCTCAGCATCACAGCCTCCTCCAGCCTCACAGCCTCCTCCAGCCTCACAGCCTCCCCATTCTCACAGCCTCCTCCAGCCACACACCCTTCCTCCAGCCACACATCCTTACAGCCTCCTCACTCACAGCCTCCTCCAGCCACACAGCCTCCTCCAGCCTCACAGCCTCCCCTTTCCCTACAGCCTCCTCCAGCCTCACAGCCTCCTCCAGCCTCACACACCCTCCTCCAGCCTCACTGCCTCCTCCACCTCACAGCCTCCTCCATCCTTACAGCCTCCTCCATCCCCTCAGCCTCCTACATCCTCACAGCCTCCTCCAGCCTCACACCCTCCTTCATCCTCACTGCCTCCCCATCCTCACAGCCTCCCCATCCTACAGCCTCCCCATCCTCCACAGCCTCCCATCCTCACAGCCTCCTCCATAATCACAGCCTCCTCCATCCTCACTGCCTCCCATCCTCACAGCCTCCCCATCCCTCAGCCTCCTCCATCCTCACAGCCTCCCCTCCATTCCTCACAGCCTCCTCCATCCTCACTGCATCCTCCATCTTCACAGCCTCCTACGTCCTCCAGCCTCCTCCGTCCTCACAGCCTCCCCATCCTCACAGCCTCCCCATCCTCACAGCCTCCTCCATCTCACTGCCTCCTTCGTCCTCCCAGCCTCCTCCATCCCTAGGCCTCCTCCATCCCATCAGCCTCCTCCATCCTCACAGCCTCCTCCATCCCCTCTGCCCCCTTTCCATCCCCTTTGCCTCCTCCATCCCCTTGCCTCCTCCATCCCCTCTGCCTCCTTCATCCTCACAGCCTCCTCCATCTTCACAGCCTCCTCCATCTTCACAGCCTCCCTATCCTCACAGCCTCCCATCTTCACAGCCTCCTTCATCCTCACAGCCTCCTCCATCTTCACAGCCTCCCTATCTTCACAGCCTCTTCATGCTCACAGCCTCCTCCATCCCCTCTCCGCCTCCTCCATCCTCACAGCCTCCTCCATCCTCACAGCCTCCTCATCCTCACAGCCTCCTCCATCCTCAGCCGCACTACCTGCACCCCTGCCTCCTGCAACCGTCAGGCCCCGCTTCACTGCCACCGCCCTCGCGCCCTCCGGCGAGCTCACGCTGCCCGGATGCCGCCGGTGCCTTCGCCGTCCCTCCCCCTCCGCCCGCTCTCTCACCGCTGGGGCCTCAATGTTGCCATGCTGGTGGAGTAGCGGTCTACGGGCTCTGGCCGGGTGCCGATACCCAGTGACGTCGCCCTCTGGTTGGCAACAGCCAATGGGAGTGAGCGGACCGTGTCAGCCTCCAAATCCTGACACGCCCCGCTCACTCCCATTGGCCGCCCCTGCAAGCGGATTGGGCGCTGTGTTGTACACACAGGACGCCCATCGCATTGGCCAGGACTTGGCGTCCTAGACCAATCGGATGGCCGTCCTGTCTTTACCACACACCGCCCAATCCGCTCCTTCCCCTCAGGTCACATGTGTGACCTTAGGGCAGGCACTGATCCCTCTCTGCATCACCCAACCCGCCGCAGAGGACAATGCCGTGTGACTGGGGCTGCGATCAGCCCCAGCACGCAGCGACGTCCTGCTGCCGAGCGGTGAAGTCGCCGCTCCAGCCGCATCTCTCCTCACCCCTCCAGCCGGACCTCTCCTCACCCCTCCAGCTGAACCTCTCCTCACCCCTTCAGCTGGACCTCTCCTCACCACTCCAGCCTCTGCTCTCCTCACCCCTCCAGCCTCTTCTCTCCTCACCCCTCCAGCCTCCCGCCACATCATACTCTGCTATCCACAGAGCCCCCACTATACTCTGATACCTACAGAGCCGCCTGTATACTCTGCTACCCACACAGCCGCCTGTATACTCTGCTACCCACACAGCCGCCTGTATACTCTGCTACCCACAGACCCGCCTGTATACTCTGCTACCCACGGAGCCGCCTATATACTCTGCTACCCACAGAGCCGCCTGTACAATCTGCTACCCACAGACCCTTCTCTATACTCTGCTACCCACAGAGCCGCCTGTATAATCGGCTACCCACATACCCGCCTGTATACTCTGCTACCCACAGAGCCCCCTGTATGCTTTCCTACCCACAGAGCCGCCTGTATAATCTGCTACCCTCAGAGCCGTCTGTATACTCTGCTACCCACATACCCGCCTGTATACTCTGCTACCCACAGAGCCCCATGTATACTCTGCTAGCCACTCACCCGCCTGTATACACACAATTCATTTCACCGCGCTCCCGATGCAATTGCATCGGGCCTTTTTACTAGTAAGGGATAAAAAGGGGCATGACAGCCCAAATAAGTCACATAATAATGCCTTATTGAAAGAGCTTAAAATAAAAGATAACATTAGAAGGTGTCACTGTCCGCTAGGGGGCAGCATCATATACTGTTAAAGGGATCCTGTCACCCCAAATCACCTCTAAACCTATTAAAACCTGTCCCTAGAGCATATTAACACTGTCCCTACACTCCTTTTAGCTCCTAAATGGCATTAGTCAAAGTGAATATAAACGTTTTATAAGTGAGGGATCACCAGAGCCGCTACAGTCCTCCGGAGGGCGTTTGAATTGCTGCAAGGGTGGTATAGCTTCCCACAGGTGAAGCTGGGCCTCCGGGGCAGCGTTGAGTGGTCAATTCGGAGTGGGGCTTGGGCCAAGGTAATGGATAGTGAAACAGTCTCTACGGAGCACGGGAACAGGAAGGAATAACGCACACAAACACCTCCGAGTGTCTCTTTACCTTTTACTGGTGAAACTGCAGGTAATACATCCAGAGCACTGTCGGGTGACCAGAAGTACAGTTGAACTTCCACAGAGAGTGGGTATCAGGCCTCCTTAAGTTCTCTCTCCTGTAGTTGAAGCCCTGCCCGTCTATAACCTGGCTGGCCTCCTCACTTCTCTCTCTCCTCCTGCGCGGTCTGGGGGTTACCCTCGATGATCACCGTCGCTCTCTCCTCACTACGGTGTCTGGCTCCCTTAATGTTGAGTACGCAGGGGGACTGGGTGACTGAAGTCTCCACGGTGTGTCGGCGTTTTCTGCTGGCTTGAAGCACTACTGCAGGTGCGGACCCCCGAAGTCTGGTGTTTTCTTGTGCGAACCTCCACTGGCTCCTCTACTCCCACTGTTCTCTGTACTCCTTGCTTTCCGATCCCACTCGGGTCATTCCATGTCAAGTGATCCAAAAATGAATTTTTTTTTACCCTGACGTCCTCAGATTTTTTTTATTTTTTTTCTATATGAAGAACAACATTAGTTAATTACAAAAAAAAGTTTTGAATTTTTTTCTTTATCAGTAAATTTTTTACAGATTTTTAAAGTTTTAAAAAAGTGTGAATTTTGGCCTGGTATGGCTTTACATTTTCTATCATATCTCGGGCTAGAAATAAGATAGAGAAACAAAATAAACACCAATCTACTCAGAACTGTCCAGGCTTTCACCAGATATGTCACAAGAGGATCTTTGTTAATATTTTACCCATGTGATCGCAAGCGCAAAACTTTAAAACGCATTTCCGAAAAATATTTCAAAAACTGCCCATGTGTCTGCTATGCTCTTAGCCACATCTGTACCAAATTTCAAGTTGGGGTCTTGATGGGATCATATTTTAAAATATTTTACTACTCACATTTAGTGGCCAGTGTCAGGCAGCTGCTGCAAAGGCAAATAAAATAATGGGATGCATTAAAAGAGGCATAGATGCTCATGAGGAGAACATAATTTTACCTCTATACAAGTCACTAGTGCGACCACACTTAGAATACTGTGTACAATTCTGGTCTCCGGTGTATAAGAAAGACATAGCTGAACTAGAGCGGGTCCAGAGAATAGCGACAAAAGTCATTAGAGGACTAAGGGGTCGGCAATACCAAGACAGGTTATTAAACTTGGGGTTGTTTAGCTTAGAAAAAGGAAGGCTTAGGGGTGATCTTATAATAATGTATAAATATATGAGGGGACAGTACAGAGACCTTTCTAATGATCTCTTTACTCTTAGGCCTGAGACTGGGACAAGGGGGCATCCTCTACGTCTGGAGGAAAGAAGGTTTAATCATAATCACAGACGCGGATTCTTTACTGTAAGAGCAGTGAGACTATGGAACTCTCTGCCACATGATGTTGTAATGAGTGACTCACTACTAACATTTAAGAAGGGCCTGGATGCCTTTCTTGAAAACTATAATATTACCGGTTATACATACTAGATTCTTTGATAGGGCGTTGATCCAGAGAACTAGTCTGATTGCCGTACCTGGAGTCAGGATGGAATTTTTTCCCCCAATGTGGAGCTTAGTGTTGCCACATGGGTTTTTTTTGCCTTCCTCTGGATCAACATGTTAGGCTATGGGTTGAACTAGATGGACTTAAAGTCTTCCTTCAACCTTAAAAACTATGTTACTATGTTACTATTAATAGCGTCAATGGGTCATTCCATATCAAGTGATCTAAATATGAATATTTTTTTTTACCTGACGTCTTTAGATTTTTTTTTTTTTCCTTTATGAAGTACTACTTTAGTTAATTACAAATTAAAAGTTTTGAATTTTTTTCTTCGTCAGTTAATTTTTTACAGATTTTTAAAGCTTAAAAAAAGGGTGCTGCGGTGGAAGGTGTTGTTTGTAGGTGGTACCCTCTGTGCAAATCCAGCCGTTCACTATGGAAGCTTGTGGTTATCTGTGGGAGCAGGGTGCCACATTCCCCCCTAGTTAACGTCAGTACTCCTGGACTGAGACATTTTGTTTTTAACAAAGAAATAACATTTTCAATAATAACAACTGGTAAACAATTTACAGAGTCTCAAAATTGAAACATTTACAAAAAACACTGACAAATGGTAAAACAGGTAAAGTCCGTACAGTGCTAGTCCATCCACTGCAGGCTTTTTGAAAAAGAACTTTGTTGTCACAACCAGTCCTGTGACTATAGTCCTTTAAAATGTACAAAGTGGGGGAAAGTTCCAAGGAAAAGGTTGGTCTGAAGAGTCTATACAGTAGAGTCTCTGTATGCTCCGGGTAAGAAAAGGGAAGAGTCTTTCAAAGTCCACATTTTTTTGAATAAAACACACATTTTCAAACCACATTTTCCTATGGGTGTCTCGGCTTAGGAGACCTGGTACCCCTCCACCCTTCTGTACACTACTATTTACATGGTTACAAGTGCTGCTATTTACAGGTTACCTTTCACTGTGTATGGCTTTACACTTTTATTGTGCCCACTCTCCATACCTAGATGGGGGTTGACCTTGTGTGCTTCTATTAGATCTGCTCACTACGGGTGTCAGCGTCTCAGGTGATGTAAGGTAATGCATGGCGTGATGAAGGTAAATCAGGTAAACGTCTGCGTGGCCTTAGTCTCACTACAGTGCTAGCAGGTGCACTGATTGCAGCATCCTCAGATTCTCTTGCAACAGGTATTCCTTCCTGACTTCTTTGCACTTTTTCTTGGGGCTGGTAAAAGTTGAGCAAGGGCACTAAAATTGCTCCATCTTGTTGAGGCCAATTCTCTGGAAATCTCCTAAGATTGTGGATATAACCTTTTCTTTTGTTTTTTTTCACATGGAGTTGGGTCTTCTTCAGAATGAATTGAGAAGTTCTGATTTTCCCATTCTGTTGGGCACTTTTTCAGATGATCTCTTGACATTGTTTGTGTAGTCTTTTCTCCGTTTTTACTGATAAGACACACTTTACTGTTGTTAAAGTCAGATTTAATAGTATGTAGGGTTCTTGTTCCCACTGATCATCTAACTTAGGCTTCTTCCTCTTTCTCTTCAAAACAACACTTCCTGGTAAGATGGGTTCTGCTGGTGCACTTTTGTTGAAGTCCCTTTCTTGTTTCTCTTGAGCCTTTTCAAGATTGTCTTCAACGCAAGCTTGAACCTGTCTGTATTGTTCTAGAAGGTTAACGTTCCAGCTGGACTGGGAAGCATCTGCTTTGGGTTCTACAACTCCGAGCTCTAGATCTACAAGTAATCTTCCTGTACGGGCTCTCATGAGGTAAGCGGGTGTACAGTTTGTAGAACTCACTAGAATGTGGTTGTATATGTTGACTAAATCTGGTAGTTTCTCTGGCCATTGACTTCTTTCTTCCAGAGGTAATATTTCCAGCATGTCTATAATGATGTTATTCATTTTCTCGCATAACCCATTGGTTTGGGGATGATATGGTGTAGTTCTTATCTTCTTACAACCATACATATGGCAACATTTTTGGAAGATTTCTGCTTCAAAAGTTCCACCTCTGCCAGTCAGAATTTTCTCTGGATATCCCAGTGGTCTGCAAAAGACATTCTGGAATGTTCTTGCAGCTGTTGCAGCCATTAAGTCCTTCACGGGTGCGATCATCAGAAATCTGGAGTAATGGTCCACAATTGTCAACGCATACGTTTAGCTTGATCTACTTGGAGTCAGTTTCACATGGTCCAAGGCTAAGATTTCAAGTGGTTATTTTGTCACTATAAACTGGAGTGGTGCTCTCTGGCTTTGCAGGTCTTTTCTTCTTAGATTACAGGGTCCACAGTCTTTACACCACCTCTCTATGAATCCACGCATGCCGACCCAAAAGAACCTGTCCTTAAGTAAGCATCTCCAGTTTCTTCCACCCGAAATGACCGGTTTGGTTATGATAGGCATTAAATGCCATCTGGACCTCTGTTTTTGGTACTACGATCTGCCATACCATTTCATGGGTTCACGTGTTGGTGTGCCTTCTACAAAGCTTTTTTTGGTAGATAAACAGCTTACTTCTCTCGTTCCACAGGTGTTTAGCTTCTGGTGGAGGGTTCAATGGCAGCTTCGCTAACTCCTGCGTTATCAGTCCTTTCACCAAACTGATAGCCGGGTCACTGTCTTACACTTCCTTCCAACCAAAGTGTGGGAACGGGTTCACTACCCTCTCAGGGGGATCTTCATGGACTTGTTGGCAATGTGTTACCCTTAACTGATGGAATGCGGGTAGCTCCACTTCTTCCAACTCGCCTTAACCACTCCCATGTCTGACAGGTGAGGCATTTTGGATAAGGCATCTGCGTTGCCGATGTTATGCCCAGCCCCGTACTTGATGGTGAACTGATAGTTGGATAATCGGCGCCATCCATCTCTGTTCCATGGCTCCCAACTTTGCAGTCTCCAGGTGGGTCAGCGGATTGTTATCCGCATGGCCGCCCGCCTCATGACTCTGACAGTTGTCAGGGGCCTGGCGGTGATAGAAGGAGAGGGGGGCCCGGATGAGAGGTGAGAGGGCGGGCTACAATCTTTAGGCCCCGCCCCCTCACATCTTCTATGGGCCTCCCTCTCTTCCTCAGTGGCTGCGGGCTGCGGCAACCCCGCTTGTCAGCGCTGGCCGCCGGCCCTTTAAATAATGTGGAGGTGGCACCCGCTCTCCCACAGCACTGCCCGGCCCCCTTCACTGCTCTGGGGCCCTGAGGGAGCCCTACACCCAGGGGCCCGGAGGTGCCTGGGGGGCCCAAGCCATCTGCTGCAGGACAGAGTCCACTGCCCTGCATCCTTCGATGGCTGTGGGACAATGGGAGTTGTTTATGTGAACCTGATAGTCGGCCCCTGGGAGCCCCCCTGTGTGCTCTCACTCCTAACCTGTGTGCAGCTATGTGGCAGACGCGATCATGATCTCTGAGGTGCTGGAGGACTAGAGATCATAGACATCAGCTCCAGGCTCAGTGCAGATGGGCATGTGAAATTGCGTCGGGAGCTGATGTCTATGGTCTTCAGTCTTCCAGCACCTCAGAGATCATAGAATCCTGCTCAGTGCAGAGAGATGGGCATGATCGCTTCTGCCACACAGCTGCACACAGGTTAGGAGAGGGGAGAGAAGAGGGGGTCACAGCACACAGGGAGCCGGGCCCCTCAGCACACAGGGAGACGGGCCCCACAGCACACAGGGAGCCGGACCCCCCAGCACACAGGGAGCTGGGTCCCCCAGCACACAGGGAGCCTGGCTCCCCAGCACACAGGGAGCTGGGCCCGCCAGCACACAGGGAGCCGGGCCCCCCAGCACATAGGGAGCTGGGCCCCTATGTCATCTCCCTCTGCCCTCTTTATCTTCCGTCCCACTCTGCCCTTTTTCTCCACCCGCCCACTCTGCCCTCTTTCTCCACCGTCCCACTCTGAGCTCTTTCTCCATCGTCCCACTCTGTCGTCTTTCTCCTCTGTCCCACTCTGCCCTCTTTCTCCTCCGGGGACCCCTCTTAATCTTACTCTTTTTTTTTTTTTGTTTAAAATTAGTTTTTTGCAGCAGCTATTTCAGTGTGATATCTGTAATAACTGATGGACATAGTAATATTTCAGGTATGAAATGAGGTTTATTGTACTAACCAAAAATGTGAAATATGCATTATTTCAAAATTTGACAGGTGCCAAAGTATGGGCACCCTTCTGATTTTCATGATTTGAATGCTCCTAACTACTTTTTACTGACTTACTGAAGTACTAAATTGGTTTGGTAACCTCATTGAGCTTTGTACTTCGTAGCCCGGTGTATCCAATCATGAGAAAAGCTATTTCAGGTGTCC
Organism: Allobates femoralis; assembly: GCA_033576535.1. NCBI lineage: Eukaryota > Metazoa > Chordata > Amphibia > Anura > Aromobatidae > Allobates > Allobates femoralis. Next base: position 533,129,025 of record JARQOC010000004.1, on the reverse strand, counting down.
ACTTGCAAGTTGTTCTTCTATTTGCATCTTCTCTGAGGAGTGGCTCCTCAAAACAGCTCTCAAATGATCTGAAAAAAGATTGTTCAACATAGTTGTTCAGGGGAAGGATACAAAAAGTTCTCAGAGATTTAACCTGTCAGTTTCCACTGTGAGGAAGTAAGCCTGTGACTGACCTGATCAGATGCCAAAAGGGAGTAATCCTCGGACACGACCACCACATGTGTGGAAGGTCCCCCCTCTTACCACAAAGTCTCGAACGCAGCGGCGAGACTTGGCCACTAAAACTAGCCAATCTCGCAGGAGGGTAGTACCACCGTAAATGTATTTTCTTAAGATTTTCAAGGTGGTTGATGCATCTAGTTGAACGAGTCATGTATCGTGTGGCTGTCTCCCAGTCTTCTCGACATGAAGTAAATTGCAGATCCTCCTCCCACCTATTCATATAGGCCAGCTTTTGGGGGCTACCCAACAACAATAGGGCGGAATAGATTATGGAGAGACCTTTAGTGTATTTGGGGTCCGACAGAAGGAATCCCTGAAATGCGGAGGGGGAGGATCGGCCTAACCGTTGTCTACAGGGGTCTGACGTCAGAAAGTGCCGAACCTGTATGCATTATAGAAAAATCTGTTGAAGGGCCGGGCAGTGAGTCAGTAAAACCTCATTAGCAATCAGTTTACCCCTGTCCATTAAGTCTGATACCACATGTATCCCTGCTGCTTTCCATTTAGATATGTCTAAGGAAGGGATATGGAGATGTAGCGCCTCAATGGGGATCACTGACAAGGGTAAGGTGATCCATTCCTGCGGGAGTCTACGCCAGTGTAAGAGTAGTGAGTGAGTTGTGGCTAGTTTAAAGTCCCGCCGTAGCGGAGTTAACGACTCCGCAGCCAGGACACGCCGTAATCCAGCCGCTCCTCCCCCCACAATGTGACCCTCAATTTGGGTCCAGCCAAGGTCCCCGGGGCATTCCAATACGCCTTCGTCTCCTCCAAGATCATCGCCCTATGGTAAGCCCTTAAATCCGGGACCCCCATCCCTCCCCTCCTTATATGTAATGACATCACTGTTCTAGAAACTCTAGGTTTAATTTTTGCCCATATATATTTATTAATCAGGGATTGTAGTTTCTGGATATGTTTGTCTGGGATGGCAAGAGGCACACATCTGAAGCAGTAGAGAATTTTAGGCAACAGTATCATTTTAAAAGCCTGCGTCCTGGCCATCCAGGACAAAGCCTGTAATGGGTGGTTGTCTAAACTAGCGATTAAAGCTTTCCTGAGGGATTCCATGTTAGCAGTCACCAGTGAGGGGGAGGAGCATAGGGTTATACCCAGATATGGGATCCCAGCCGGGCACCACTGAAAGGGAAACAAGGTTGCAAGCTGCGCCTGCAACCCAGGTGGGTTCCGAATTGGGAACACAACAGACTTTGTGGCATTAAATTTATACAGGGACACCCGTGAGAAGAGCGCGAGAGCAGACATGATAGCTGGGAATGAGTTTTTCAGATTACTACAAGAGATAATGATGTTGTCCGCATACAGGCCGATCTTAGACAGACTCCACCCACCTCAATACCTGAGATCAGAGGGTCAGCCCGAATCAAGGCAGCCAAAGGTTCCACCACTAGGGCAAATATCACAGGCGAAAGTGGGCAACCCTGTTGTGTGCTGTTCGTAATGTGAAAGCTTCTGGATAAGAACCCAGAGGTGTGGACCCTAGTGCTGGGGCAGAAGTATAGGCTGAGAATGGCCGACAAAATTGGTCCCCCAAAGCCAAACTTCCTTCAGACCGCCCGAAGGTATCCCCAGTGGCTTTTTCAGCATCAAGGGACAGCAGTGCACTGGGGACCCCCCTAGCTTCCGCAACACCAATGACGTCCAACATCCTCCAAGTCCCATCCTTCGCCTGTCTACCAGACACAAATCCCACCTGATCCGGGCCAACTGACGATGGCAGGATGCAGGACACCCGGGCGGCCAACAATTTAGAACAATTTTTTAGGTCACAATTCAAAAGTGAAATTGGCTTGTAACTACCCGGGGAATCTAAAGTCTTACCCGGCTTAGGAATAGTGGTAATTGAAGCCTCCAGGGAGGTAGGAGGAATGGTCTCCTCTGACTGCCAGTGGCGGAAAGCTCATAGGAGGTAACAGGCCAAATTGGAGGAAAAGGTCTTGTAGTATAGGTTCGGAAACCCGTCCGGGCCCGGCGCGGAGGTCTTAGTGGTGTTAATAATTTTAGTAAGTTCAATTTCCGTAAAGGGCGCATTTAACTCCGTCAGTTGATCTACAGATAGAGACGGGAGGCTCAGCAAGGTAAGGAAGGCGTCTATTTCTCCCAGGTTTGGCTGTGTAGTGTTTTGACAATCTTTCAAATTATACAGCTCCAAGAAATAAGGTGATAATATAAGCGCTAAGGTGCACACAAGGACTCGGTAAATAGATAAATTACCTTTCAGCTTTAATCAACAGATGGATCCCTCTAGCCACAACGCGTTTCGACGCAGATAGCGTCTTTTTCATCACTTGAAAAAGACGCTATCTGCGTCGAAACGCGTTGTGGCTAGAGGGATCCATCTGTTGATTAAAGCTGAAAGGTAATTTATCTATTTGCCGAGTCCTTGTGTGCACCTTAGCGCTTATATTATCACCTTATTTCTTGGAGCTGCATACGAATCCTTCCCTGCTGGGAAGCGTGATAGCCAGCAGCTCTGGTCCACAGGACCTGGCAGACGTCATTCAAACCACTCCCCCGGAGCAGTCACGTGCAGAGAGAGATACGGAGGGCACGTGCAGCTTTCACCCCGCCGCCCAGAACTCGATTAGGAAAGCCCAGCAGTGCAAGAGATTAATCCAGTTGTGCGGATCTGCACAACTTTAAAAACGTGAGCAGGGAGGACAATAAACCGACCCCACATATCACATTCCAGCAGTCTGGCGCAAACTATATTGTTTTTTTGTATTGCATTCAAATTATACAGGGATTCATAGAATTGCGCAAAGGTCTCAACAATATCAGCAGCATTTCGTACTAGTTTCCCATTTGTCGCCCTCATGGACTCTATCGTGGTCATAGCAGCTTTCTTATTTATTCTTCTGGCCAGGAGCGCCCCCGCTTTATCACCTGCAGCATAGTATTAAGTTTCTACACGCCTAAGGCTCTTTTCATAATTTTGCAGCATAAGGGTTCTCAGTTGGTTCCTAAGGAGTAGGATCTGGGAGGCATAACGGTGGGCAGGATCAGACTTATTTAATTCCTCTAGGCGACCCAGGTTTGAAATCAGGTCAGTCCGCATTTGGTCACGGGATCTCTGTAGTTGTGAGGCCTTCAGGATGAACATGCCTCTCATGACCGCTTTGTGCGATTCCCACAGGACTTCATCTGTCACATCACCAGTGTCGTTAAGGATGAAAAAGTCTGATATGTTTTGCCCCATTGTCTTATTATCCGACTGGTCAGAAAGGAGATTTGCATTTAATCTCCAAGTACGTGTGGGGCTATGTTTGTCTCCCAGGGCCACCTCCAACGACACCGGCGCATGGTCCGACCATGTGATCAGACCCACCTCCGCACAGGCACAGGCCCCCAAGGTATCTCCATCAACCAGGAAGAGGTCTATCCAAGTGTATGATCTGTGCCTGTGAGAGCACAAGGAGAAATCTCTCTGATGCATGTAGGTAGCGCCAGATGTCGTGGAGGTGGAATTCCCGGCACAAAGGGCCCAGAACCTTACCCCTCTTTGAGGCAGGGGTCGATGTATCCATATCCCTATCAGGGACCACATTAAAATCACCACAGAATAACACCCGGCCCTGTGACTCTCCTTTCACCAAATCAAACAGAGATCTCAGAAACTTAATTTGGCCCTCATTGGGCATGTAGACGTTAACAAGAGTCAACCAATAGAGCATGTCAGAATGATGGAACGATCCACAGGGTCTGGCCTGACCTTGATTAATTGAAATTGTACAGAGTTTCTCACCAAAATCACCACACCAGCTTTTTTCTTATCAGGGTGGTTAGCAAAAAATAAGTGAGGAAATTTTTTGTGATGTAGTCTAACATTGTCTAACTCTAATAGGTGAGATTCCTGTATACAGAGAATATCTGCCTTGGATCGGAGAGTCTCTCTCCACAAGTATGAGCGTTTTATTGGGGAGTTCAATCCTTTCACGTTGAGTGAAACTATCTTAAGGGTCATCATCCCAGTGGAAGCAATGCACAATACACTTCTCTACAACAAAAAAAAGAGTAAGGTAGAGTAACAGGAAAGGGGTGGGTAAGGCGGATGAGAAGGGAGAAGAGTAAGGACAGGAGGGGGAGGAAGAGGAGAAGGGGAGCTTAAGAAAGAAATGAAGGGAGAGGCGAAAGGAATAAGGAAGCAAAAAGGGGGGAATTAGGGAAAAACACAGAAGACAATAACACTAATGTAAACAGCGCAGGACGGCCTCCGTCCGTGTGAGGGGGTGAAAAAACTGACCCCACCGCACTCCCGTGCGAGGGGAGGTCGACCACTCAGATATAACAGTGGTCAGCTGGTGATCCCGACCACAGCACCGAGGTCCACAAGACTTCACTACTGGTCACAGAGCACAGTCACAGCCAGACCCTATATAACATCCAAGGCATCAACCACCTCCACCTCCAGGTTCAGACTCCACTTCTCTCTCCTGCTGGACTTGTTTGGGCGAGGACGAGGGGGAAGCTCTAGGAAAGTTCCACTCTTTAAAAGCTTTCCCAAGCTTGGAAGGCGAGGAAAACGATTGCCTGGAGCCCTTGTACCGAAACTTCACACATACCGGGGACCCCCAGTTGTAAGTTGATTCCTTTTTCCATCAGGATGAGACAGTAAGGTACAAAGTCTCGTCTTCTGGCAAAGGTCCCGGGGACAGGTCTGGGTATACTGAGAGAGCAGTAAATGGATCTGGGAGCTGAGGTTTATGTCTCATCACTTCCATCAGCATGTTTTTAGTTTTAGGAGAGGAAAAACAAACCAGTACATCTCTGGGAATGTCCTTGCGCAGACGTGCAGGCTTAGGTAGTCTGAATGTTTTATCCACAGACAGATCTCCCTCAGCAGCGTCAAAGAGGGCAGACTTTAGAAACAGCATTACAGAAGCCAGTAAATCTTCATTTTCACCCACTTCAGCTAGACCTCTGAGTTTAACATTCCCTCTGCGGAGTTTGTCCTCCAGATCACATACTTTAGCTTGCAGAAAGCGGATATCAGTGTCAATCACGGCATAATCATCTGCTAGTTGATTGTGGACATTAGCAAAATCCGCCATTTTGGTCTCTAAGTGGGTTGTTCTCTCCCCCATGGCCGCCATGTCAGGTCATTTATCAAGCCGTGCATATCCTCATGCAGGGATCTGCGGAGCGAGTCCAGGAAGCCCCGCAAACATCCCCGGGTGATCGGTGCACCATCATCTACCCTGTCCTCAAAGCTTCCCAGGCTGTGTGGAGAGCGGGGAGAGTGGTTAGGAGAAGCAGCACCCGGCCCCAGCGCCATGTTGGATACAGGCACACACCGTCTCTCCACAGCAAAGAACTCCCTTACCGAATTCACGGTCTCACAGCACCGGGATGAAACCCGCGGCATCTCAGGGGAGTCTCTGCATAGTCCGAAGTGTTTCTAGCGGGGGCCGAGGGAGCCTGTAGTCGCCGCTAACAGGGCTGGGTGTGAGGAGCTCTTCACCAAGCGTCCTGCTCCATGAGCTGCAGGACACGCACCTCGCCTTCTTGCTTTTGAGAGAGCACCGCTCCTAATCCCACATTGCTGGCATCGGTATATAGGAGGAATGGAAGGTTGTAGTCCGGGTAAGCGAGGATCTCTTCCCCTGTTAGGGCCTCTCATCATCTGGAACAACTCTTCCTGTTCCTTGCTCCATTCCAAGGGAGAATCTCTAGACTTGCCCTTCTTGGGTTGGCCTAAGAAGGTTTTGCAGTGGAGCTGACTTCTTCGTGCACTCTTTTATAAACCTCCGTTAGTAGCCCACCAACCCCAGGAATTGACGTACCTTCTTCAAGGTCTTGGGTTCTGGCCATTCCTTAATGACTGTTACTTTATCTGGATCAGGGGCCACTCCTTCAGCACTGACTATGTGTCCGAGGTACTGAACTCTCGGCTTTAACAGGTGGCATTTGGACGGTTTCAACTTCATCCCATACTTGGACAGAGCTTCAAACACCTTCCCTAGATGAGCTATGTGCGCTTCATAGGTCTTGGAGTACACAATCACATCATCCAGGTAAAGCAGTACCGTCTTGAAGTTCTTATGCCCCAGGCAACTCTCCATCAACCTCTGGAACGTATCAGGTGTGTTACATAGTCCGAATTACATGCTGTTGAATTCACACAGGCCCATGGGTGTTGTTAATGCCGTCTTCTTACGGTCTTCCTGTGCAACGGACACCTGCCAATACCCACTAGTGAGATCTTAGGTAGAGAAGTAATTGGCAGACTTCAGTGCAGCTAAGGATTCCTCAATGCGAGGTAACGGGTAAGCATGCTTATGTGTTATGCGATTTATTTGCCTGTAATCTACACACATTCTCATGCTGCAATCTTTCTTTCTGACTAGGACCAATGGGGCTGCCTACAACTATCTCGGATAACCCCTGCGTCCTTCATGTCCTACAACATTTCTTTGGCTTTCTGATAGTGTGCAGGTGGAATAGGCCTGCATCGCTCCTTGATGGCTGGATGTGTTCCTGTGGGGATATGATGTTGCACCCCTTTTATCCTACCAAAATCAAGTGGATGCTTACTAAACACTTGCTCAAATTCTCTGACTACCCAGTAAACACCTTGCTTTTCGTACACAGGAGTGGTGTCGGTTCCTACATGGAGCTGATGGCACCAGTCTTCCAGTGGTCCTGTTGTATCATCAGGTTCTGCCCCATTAGCTTGGGTAAGGGTACCACTGCTTGGATCTCATCGTTATGTACTGTGTACAATTTAGCAACAGTGGTATACCTTGGTAATTTCACCTCTTTACTGCCAGTTTAAGATGCGAACTGGTACTCTCTCATTGTGTACATCGACCACCCCCCTGGCTGTCAAGAGTGTAGGTCTATGTTCTGTGCTGATTGGCTCCACTAATGCCTGATAGGCTACTTTCACATTACGATTTTGTTAAATCCGATGCTGTCCAATGAAAATCAGACAGCATCGGATGCTCAAGATCGGATGCCTTCCGATCCGATTTTTTATCGGATCCGATTTAAATGGCTGGGGGAGGGCTGTGGGAGGTTTTGGGAGTGGTCTAGGGTATTGAGCATGCTCAATACAGAAAATCGGATCCGATATCGGATCCGATTTTCCATTTGATCCGATCCCCCATAGAGTCCCATATTATTTTAATCGGATCACATCGGATCCGATTTTTGAATCAGATACCAAAATCGGAGCAGTCTCCGATTTTGGCTCCTGAAAAAATCGGACAGAATTGGATCGAAAGCAAATTGGATGCCATTAAGTGCACATCCGATCCCCATTGGAGAACATGGGGGTTAAATCGGATCTGATGCTGTCCGATTTTTATCGGACAGCATCGGATTTAACAAAATCGTAGTGTGAAACCAGCCTTAGACCTATAGCTGCTCGACACCAAATCATCATTTCACTCATTTGAGGGATTACAACAGGAAGCGGGTCTGTCACCCGAGCTGTACCAATTTTGCCACCTGTAAGTTTTACCTGTTGATGGTGCAGGAGGGCTCTTACCTCACGCTGAAAAACCTTCTTATGACCAGGTTTGGCAGTATCTGCAATTTGTTGAAGCAAAGACAACACTTCACCCAAGCAATTGCTAACAACATTAGTACCAAGGATTATGTACGGATCCCGAGTATTACTTGCTTCTGCTACCACAATAATCCCTTGGTCTTGCAATTCTATCCTCCCCAGCTTTATTGGCACTTCTCTAACCCCCACCACAGTAAGTGGTTCACCGTTGGACGCACTGAGGGTAAAGTCTAAGGCAGGTGGTTTAAGTTCTGCATCAGACCAGTACTTTTTGTAAAGATATAGGGGATAGTAGTCACCTGTGACCCGGTATCCAGTAGAGCAGGTGTTGGAATACCGTCTAGTACAATGGACAGGAACAGTCTTTGTCCGATGAAGGTCTAGTACCAGGCGGCTGGGCCCTGTTGAGTTACTCCTGAGGTTTGTCCCCGACCCCCAGAGACTGCTCATTTAAAGGATAGCCTCTAGTGATGTGGCCTGTTCTGTTGTAACAACGGCAGATGGGGTCTCCGGAGGAGCTGTAGCGGTCGGTGGTCCTTCCTCTGTACGCTGTAGTTTGTCTTGCTCTCATCTACGGGACATCTTCCAGACTGTCAGCAAGCTAGATCAACGGTTGAGGTTTTTGCTGTGGTTTTGGCCCTTGTTGCAGCTGCAGGGCTTCCATGACTCTGTTTAAGTTCTTACTCATCTGACGCATCTCAGCACGCAAAGAGTCATATCTGTCAGGTTGAGTAGACTCCACACTGTTCTCAGCCGCAGGCACGGTTACCTGTGTTGGGGTAGCCTGCACCTCACCACTGCACCACCGCTGGATGACAGCTTCAGGGGTCTCCACTGGCCGCAATCCCTTTATGGCCATGTCCTTTAAAGTGCTAAAGTCAGCTTCCAGGTGACTTAGTGACCACCAGCGCAGTTTTATTGTCCTCAGGGGATAACAGTCCCCTGGTGAATTGCTCAATTAACAGTTTATTGTCACTTGGCACACTGGCAGGGCTGACCTGTTTAAGGGCGCGCAGCGCTTCTTCCAGGCGCCAGGCGTAGGTTCTGATATCATCCCCCGGCCTCTGGTAGCAATGATGAAAGTGCAACCTTATTTCAGCCTCATTACACTGTTCAAAAGTAGCTCTTAACTTATCAAATATTACAGCCGCTGATCCCCGTTCAGCGGTGGACCAGGACTCACTTTCTTTTTCTGCTGCACCAGTTAACTGTCTGATTACCACAGCAGCGTGCTGCTGACCGGTCATTGCATGCATGTCCAGGACACTAGTGATTTTTCTTCTAAAGACCGCTAACGTATCGGGTGACATCATACTGGGGCAACCATTGACACCCAGGATGTATGGGAGCAAGATTGGCATGATCGGGGCCACAGCACCTGGTGTGCTGGCGGTGCTACTGGATGCAGCCATGGTCGCTTTGGCGTAATTCACTGGGTCAGCGAAAGTACTATCGTCGCTGGACGAGGCGGACGTGTTGGAGCCCCCCTAGTGAATTACAGCCAGCTGTTAAACAGTTAATCAGTCGAGGAGTTTCCGAACTAGGCCGCGGCGCTTTGGATGAACTCGGCAGAGCGAGGGGCGGGTCTTGGTTTCGCGCTCTACAGGCCAACATGCCCTCTTTCTTGGAGGTAATGGAGGCTTAGTTCGACAGTCACACAACACAGTTCAATAATAGAAAGATATGGATGCACTTGATAAAGGTCATTGCGACCGAAACGTCGTGCTGTCATGTGGACGGAATAAATTAAGTTTTGATATATACCAGCTGGTGAGGCGCTGTTCTTCCTTTATACTTGTGACAACACAGTTGAAATCACGGCACACAGTACCCGGTTGTACCGGGCACAAGATCCTGTTCGTGATGCCAGAAGAAAGTCGTATGAGCCGCCCAGGCCGGGGTACTCAGAGCTCGGGCATGGTGTCAGGGGAACGCTATCAAGTGTGGCTTCACCCGAGTCTCTGGCTCTGGGGGTCTGTGATTTCTAAAATACAGTTTTTGTTAGGATGGTTCGTGAGGTATCATCAACGCCGTCACAGTCCTCCGAAGGGCGTTGGAATTGCGGCAAGGGTGGTATAGCTTCCTACAGGTGAAGCTGGGCCTCCGGGGCAGCATTGAGTGGGCAATTCGGAGTGGGGCTTGGGCCAAGGTAATGGATAGTGAAACAGTCTCTACGGAGCACGAGAACAGGGAGGAATAACGCACACGTACCTCAGAGTATTTCTTTACCTTTTACTGGTGAAACTGCAGGTAATACGTCCAGAGCATTGACCAGAAGCACAGTTGAACTTCCACAGAGAGTGGGTTTCAGGCCTCCTTAAGTTCTCTCTCCTGTAGTTGAAGCCCTGCCCTTGTATAACCTGGCTGGCCTCCTCACTTCTCTCTCTCCTCCTGCGCGGTCTGGGGGTTACCCTCGATGATCACCGTCGCTCTCCTCACTACGGTGTCGTGTCTGGCTCCCTTAATGTTGAGTATGCAGGGGGACTGGGTGACTGAAGTCTCCATGGTGTGTCGGGGTTTTCTGCTGGCTTGAAGCACTACTGCAGTTGCGGACCCCCGAAGTCCGGTGTTTACTTGAGCGAACCTCCACGGGCTCCTCTACTCCCACTGTTCTCTGCACTCCTCACCTTCCGATCCCACTCCTGGGCCTGGCTGGATGGCAGAAGGGATACTCCGGGTCACTGGCTCAGGCCTAGCATGGCACCAAGCACCAGGATGTCTTCACAGCTCTCTTAGCGTCTGCACACTCTGCCTCAATCCTTCCCCAGCACTAGTATTTATAGGGGATCTCCCCTAAGGTCAGCGAGTTGGGCTCCCCCTACTGTGCTGGGGTGGAAGGTGTTGTTTGTAGGTGGTGCCCTCTGTGGAAATCCAGTCGTGCACTAGGGAAGCTTGTGGTTACCTGTGGGAGCAGGGCGCCACATTTTCCCTCCCCATGTGTTGTCTCTCCCCTTGTGCTGTCTCTCTTTCCCCTGTGCTGCTCTCCCCCCTTTGATGTTTCTTCCCTTGTGCCATCTCTCCCCCCTGTGCTGTCTCTTCACTTGTGCTGTCTCTCCACCTCTGTGCTCTCTGTCCCCCCTGTGCTTTGTCTGACTCCGTGCTGTCTGTCTCCTCCCACTGTGCGGTGAGTGCACTTTGCGCGCATGTGCAGTTACTGTGTCTGCCACCATCTGTAATTGGGCATGTGCGCCGAGTATGTGCATGCGCAGTAATTGAGGCGGCGTTGTTTGTGGTGATAAGGTACGGGAATGGCGACATGAAGCGTCTGGTCTCGGCGGTGACAAAGTGTCTTGGCGATTGTGGGTGGCTTCGGGTGCAGGCTGCTGCGGCACTGCTGACGATCGTGCACAAGGGACCATTACTGCCTGCAGGTGCCTTATTTGCACACCCATCAATTGGGTGTGCAAATATAGCTGCTGCAGGACATGATATCTGGGCAACATGACGCCGGAAGTGGATGACGGATGGGACTTTGCAATTATGTAAGAAGAGAACATATTTGATTATCACATTTATTTTACAGACACATATACTGTATATGTATGACTATAGGTTCTCCTCTATCAAAACTGTTAAAAACATTACTATTTTCTCTACTATACATTTTTGTGTATACTCCGTACTAAATATAATGTCCAAAGCCACATGCACTGGCAATCAAAATTAGAAAACAACATACAATTTTCTTAATGCTAAGGTCATTATGTTGTCCTATGTAAAAATATCCTAACATGAGTAAAATAGCAGTATTTTAAGCTTATTTCATAAATTGAATATATTCTAAACCACAGAATACAAATTAAAATGAGATAAATAAAAAAGAACACTGAACAAAATTAGACAACACTTTCATATATCTGCAAGTTATTGGTGTTAATGTGGCACCTGGTGCTAACTTCCTTAATTATCTGACAAACCGTATTTAACTGGCAGACTAACATTACAAAAATGGTGTGCCGTTCCAAAGTGACTGTAACCCTCCAGCAGCAGGTTGTCCAGATGAAGGCCAAAGGGGTCACCCTATCAATCAAAGCAACATAAGTTGGCAGTTCCTAATCTGTGATTTGTAGACTATTGCATCTTTATAACATTACAAACTCTTTCAAGTCCTAAAAGAAGGCTGTTTGCCCTTGACAAACAAATGCAAGAGGACAGGATAGTGCAGAGAATCTCCATGGGTAATTGTTTCAACACTGCAGCTGGAATAGCTCACCAGTTCAGCACTGAACAGAATAAGGACCGGTCTCAACATACAGTGTCATGACGTTTAAGAGTATTTGGACTGAAAGCCCACTCTGCAGTGACCAAACCTCTCATTAGCAGAAAAAAATCAAAAGACTAGATTCACCTTTGGTGAGGAGCATGTTGTGTGGACAGAGAAGTGGTTCACAGTTCATTTTAGTGATGAAAGTAAGTTTAATTTATTTGGGTCTGATGGGAAACATTATGTTCATTGACAAACTGGGGAAAGACTGAACCCAAAGTCTGTAGAGAAGTTATTGAAAGGTGGTGGAGGAAGTGTCATGGTTTCGAGAATGTTTTCTGCTGCAGGGGTTGGACCTGTCATACAGCTACATGACAGAGTGAATACAAGTGTGTATCAGAACCTTCTTCAACAACGCGTGGTTCCTTACTTGTGTTCAGCACTCAATCAGCCAGCAATTTTCATGCAGGACAATGCCTCCTCTCACAAAGCAAAATGGGTAAAGAAGTTTCTTGAAACACTAAACATTGAAACAATGAAATGGCCGCCCAGAGTCCTGATCTAAACCCAATAAAAACTTTTGGAAAATCCTTGGTGACAAAATTATGGCCGAGAAACACACAACAGTCACAGAACTGTGGAAGAGCCTGGAAGAAAAGTGGACCACAATCCCTCCAGAGCAGTGTGAGAGACTAGTGATGTCCTGTGGCTACAGATGTGCTGTTAAAGCAAAGGCCTGTACAAAGCAAAGGCCTGGACACTTCCTACTGATTGGTGACTGTTGTAACCTTCACAAAATGTAGTTTTAATCTTCTCTATGCTCAGTGTATACTTGATTTGATGCTGCCACCCAGTGGACATCTTGCTAATTTTAGTTTTTATTTGAACCTTTTTTTAAAAAAAAAGCTTTATTAGGCCCCTTTCACACTAGCTTTTCTGTCCGGATCCGGCAGATCCGGACAGAAAACCACATCTGCCATATTTGCTGCCTAACAGCCGCACTTGCGGTGCACTTGTGGCAAGCCCCGTGTGTCGAGCCCCAGGTCCTGGGGTACTCGGGTATCAGGCTCGGAGGGGTCTTCACCTGGGATGTCACGGGTGGCAGCGCCTGAGCCCGTGGCCTGGGTGACACTTCAATAGAGGGGTTATGTACAGGGGATAGGAGTTATTGTCACGTGACACCACCTGTAGTACCTGGTGAGGGATCACTAGCACTGCCACAGTCCTCCGGAGGGCGATGGTATTGCGGCAAAAATGGCAAAGCTCCCTACAGGTGGAGCTGGACCTCCGGGGCAGCGTGGAGTAAAGGGGCAGCTTGGAGTGGGACTTGTGGCCAGGGTAAGAAGCAGTACAGCAGTCTATAGGGAGGCTGGGGATGGAGAGGAATAAAGCACGCACTTTGAAGAAGTCTCCTTTATCTTTTACTGATGGTATGCACAGGTAAAGATGTCCAGAGCACTGTTGGGTGACCAGGTGCACAGTGAGTCTCCACAGCAAGTGGGTATAAGGCCTCCTCAGGTTCCCTGCTGTCGCTGAAACCCTGTCTGTATGCAACACGACTGGCCTCCTCACTTTCTCTGGTCCTCTCTCTCCTCCTGCGCGGTCCACTGGTTACCCTCTATGATCACCGCTGTTTGGCCTTTCACTACGGTGTCTGGCTCCCTCTTTCTCGGTATGCAGGGGGACCGGGTGACTGAAATCCTTTTCATGGCTTTCGGGGTCTGTGTTCCTCTTTACCCTCTTTAACCACTTTGCAGAGCTCCTACGCCAGCCTAGGGATCTGTTACAGTTAAGTACATTCGGTTCCTTACCGGTACGGACAGGAACGGTAACCAGCTAATCCTCCTGCCACCGAAATTTGGTCCCTTTTCCTTAAAATGTCCTGGACCCAATTTAGGACTGAGGTTGAGGTGCAGTCTGTGGTGCTATGGCTCCCTTCTGTCGGTCCCACAGCTTGCCGGTTTGCAACCCGGGATAGACTGCTGGTTTCCTCGGCTCCGGTATGCCGGTGTCAACCCTGGACTTCCCCAGCTGGCTCCAGCCAGGCCTGGTTCGTCCCCACCGGTTCCCGGGTCACTTCTCTCTAAGAGGCGCCCTCCTGTCAGGACCTCTGTCAGGCACGTCCTCTCTGGCTGCCTTCCCAGCACTGTCTGACTAAAATTAGCTCTACTCTAAGCTCCACCCCCTGGACCTTCTGAATATATGGTCCCTATGCTAAGGGGGGCTAGTGTATGGGTGCTTAGGACAGACTCTATAAGGAAACCTCAAATCCATAGCTACGGAAGCACTACACCTTCTGTTTGGGGTGCAGTACCTCCCTGTGGTGCCTAGCCATAGGGGCGCCACACCTGCACCCAGACATCACCACTACAAAAGCAACCCCGGGGGTCATATACAACAACCTGCATCCAGACATCGCCACCAGAGGAGCCTCCCCTGGGGGTAATATACAACAACCTGCACCCAGACATCACCATTACAGAAGCGACCCCGGGGGTCATATACAACACCTGCACCCAGACATCACCTCTACAGCAGCGCCCTTAGGGTCATATGCCCTCACTATAACTGCAACCTCCCGCTTTGACAATTGTGGACACGAGGGAAGTGTTTAGGGGTCCAACAACTCACTTCAGCTACCGTGATCGTATAACCTTTTGCCAGTAGAACTACGTAGCCCAGCTGGCCCCTCTGCAACATCTGGTGCCTCCCCCATGGCTCACTGCATATACATATAAGGTAGAATACATACTGTACATGTATGAATTGTGTAGATGATAGCATGATTCAAGGAAGCCATCAGGATATAGGATATAAGCATGTTACAAATAAAGCTATTTATAACGGAAATCATTAAATATAATATCTATTTTTATGGTGTGATAACTAAATGGAGGAGACACGCTGGCTGCAAACAGAGTGGTGAAGGGTGTCCATTGTTAGAATTGTGAGAGTATTAAAAATCTACTTCAGGTGGTGTAGGGACATATAGAGGAAGCAAATTCACTAAATTAGCCAGATTAAGCAAACAGAGTGCACTAGTGCAATGCAGGAAATGGGGATTTAGGCTGGTTTCACACTGCAGTTTTTTCCCTGATCAGGTTCCATCACGTTTGTGTGCCAAAACCAGGAGAGGAACCAGGAGAGGAACTTGCAGAGAAAAACTATTATTGAAAGATTGACACCTGTTCTTAGTTTTGCAGACACTCCTGGTTTTGACACACAAACCTGATCAGTGAAAAACCTTCAGTGTGAAACCAGCCTTAAGCTCCCCGTCACACTCAACGACGCACCAGCGATCCCGACAACGATAACGATCCTGTAGGGATCGTTGGTGCGTCGTTACCTGGTTGCTGGGGAGCTGTCAAACAGGCAGATCTCCACAGGGACCAGAGAGCCACCTCCACATCGCTGGTAACTATGAAAAACAGCAGGTATCTAGGCAGCTCGCACTGCCTAGATACCCGGTGTTTATCATAGTGACTAGCGTCCTCCCTGCTTACAGGCTGCGCTAAGCAGGGAAGACGCTGGTAACTATGATAAACACCGGGTATCTAGGCAGCACGCGCTGCCTAGATACCCGCTGTTTATCATAGTTACCAGCGTCCTCCCTGCTTAGCGCTGGTAACCATGATAAACACCGGGTATCTAGGCAGTGTGCGCTGCCTAGATATCCGGTGTTTACCATGGTTACCAGCCTGTGAGATCGGTGATCATTGGTCAATCGCTGTCACACGCAGCGATGCGTGCTGACCAGCGGGAGACCAATGACCTAAAAATGACCCAGAGCACTTTGTAACGATCAGCGATCTCACAGCAGGGGCCTGATCGCTGCTAAGTGTCACACATAACGAGATCATTAGCAAGATCACTGTTACGTCACAAAACCTGTGACCTTACAACAATCTCGCTAACGATCTCGTTATGTGTGACGGGGCTTTAGACGGCGATGTCCCTTGTGATGGCAGCAAGGCACTGAAGTGCGAACAGCGTGTGACATCACACAGTCAATGAGTTCGGAGGCTGATCAGGTTCGCACCTCCTTAACGATACCTTTACACGCCGCCACTGTGACTAGCAACAGGTATCCACTGCACGTGCACGTTTTTAACGGTGGATACCGATCGCTGATGCCGCATATACACGCCGCCATTACGTTCTCCACTGAAGGTATCTTTGTTCCCCGGAAGTGCCGACAGGTGCCGCGGCTAACTTCCTGTTGAATACCTTCCCTGCTTTACACGCCGCTACCACAAAGGAATATGGGCGTACATATTACGCGCCGTAAGTACATAGGCGTGACAGAGTTGTGTATTCCGTGATGCACAAGCATTGATTGGACAACGCAATAGCGTCATGATTGGCCAGCCTGCGCAGGAAGGCTGGCTAATACATGACGCCATTGCAATTGTGGACTGTGAATGGATAGCTCTTTAAATATGGCACCCTGTGAAGGGACAGCCAATGGTTACACAGTAGCCCCCACCAACGATCGCTGATGGGGCGTGGTATCCATGACGCCGTGGCACGCCCCTGGGAGTTCACTAGGCGACGCAACATCCATGCCTGTGTCCCGTTTAAACGCCACTACCATGGCAATTGTGCCTTTCTGTTGCCTTCAGCTTTATTTTCCAATGCGTTTCGGAGCTAACACCCAGCTCCTTCCTCAGGTCATTCCCTGAGGGTGTTAGCTCCGAAACGCGTTGGAAAATAAAGCTGAAGATTTGTTGCTTAAAATATTCCGGTGTTTCTGATATTCATTTGGAGCAGCGGCGCGGACATAGAGGCACTTGGTCCCGGATGGAGTTTCACCCCCACGCTGTGGAAGTGCAATTCCTGCTGCGGCTGCTGTATTTAGGCGATTGAGCTGGTTGTGGGCTGCACAACCAAACCAGGTGAGCAGTTTTTATACTGTATGGGATTCACCTCCTATATGAGGATATGCACATTCTCATTTTTTAGATATTTCTGTTCCCTTTGGTTTTTGAGCACGGCTCAGCAACAGGTATCTGAGTCAACTGCAGGACACCCTATTTACACGCCGCCATTTCGTAGCAATTTCATGGCAACAGGCACAATTATCCCCACGCCCTACTTTCCTGTGGTGGCGTGTAAAGGGGCCCTAAGTGTACCTTTACACGCGGCAACTTTTCTAGGAATTTCACTGGCAACTTACTGGTTGCAGTGAAATCATGGACACATTGTTCTATCTTGTTGCTGTGTACAAATGGAACAATGTGTCCATGATTTCACTGCAACCAGTAAGTTGCCAGTGAAATTCCTAGAAAAGTTGCCGCGTGTAAAGGTACCGTAAGAGTTTCAGAAATCCCGATTTCCTTCGTCGTAGGAGACTGTGGTTACGCTGTTCCAGACAGCTATAAGTACCTGCAGTTATCCCATAGGGTACCTTTACATGCCGCTACTACAGGATGGATACAACCCGCTACAGGCTACAAATGTAGCTTGTAGCGTCAATATAGCCCGTAGTAGCGGCGTGTGAAGACGGGACGAGACAGCCGGCAACAGATACATCTGTTTCCGAGCACTGCTCGAAAACAGATGGCTACAAAGCCGATTGTAGCGACCTGTATCGGTGTGTAAAGAAGCTACAGAAGGGATGTCTATACACCAGGCGATGTACCTGGTATGTAGCTGGGGCGTGACACAGGCTCCAGGATACCGCCCCCCTTCAGCGATCATTGGAGGAAGCTCCTGCGTTACAATTGGTAGTCGCTGCATAGGGCGGCATATTTAAGGAGCTGACCAGTCACACTACACAATTGCTCGAGCGTCATGTATTAAACAGCCTTCTGCGATGCCTGCCCAATCATGATGTCCTTGCTTTGTCCTATCAGCGTACGGACGTCTCGTAATCCACAATTGTGGCACGCCTATGTGCTGTCCCTGCTGCACCAGGTCCTCCCATATTAGCTTGTTGTAGCGGTGTGTAAATGAGGTAAGGTAAGCTACAGATGGCTACTTGAGACACCCGGCGATGTATCTAGCTATAGATGTTGCGTAGCGTAGCGCACCTTGTGGCGGCGTGTAAAGGAGGTGCGTTTACCGTTTGTACCCGTTTGAGCGTGCTCGTGCACGTGAAGTAGCTGGTTGTATCCATCCTGTAGTAGCGGCGTGTAAAGGTACCCATAATGTTTAGCAACTCAATTGTTGGTTCCGATGGAAGCTTTTTGGCAAAGTAACTAAAAACTCAATGATGCCCATATATGTATGTGTGAAACTCTCGATATTAAAAAAATTGGAGAAAAACTATAATATTCAAGAAAATATAAAAATATATATTTATATCTAAATATGTATAACTAAAAAATAAGATCAAAACTGGCACATATAAAAATAAACAAAATTCGAAAAATATATACTAGACGGGGG
Organism: Allobates femoralis; assembly: GCA_033576535.1. Classification (NCBI taxonomy): domain Eukaryota; kingdom Metazoa; phylum Chordata; class Amphibia; order Anura; family Aromobatidae; genus Allobates; species Allobates femoralis. The sequence goes on along the minus strand of JARQOC010000004.1, from coordinate 533,110,678 downwards.
CCCGATTCTATAGCATGGAAAGATATTAGAACGTGTGAGGTGTTAGATTAGTTCAACTATTTGATTAATGTTTTAGATTACTAAATGCAAATAAATAATTAAAATACATAAAAAATGTGTGTCATCCCAAAGATGTAGAAGAATACATACGAGGACCATTACTTAATACCTAGAATCCGTAGAGATTAACATATAGGAATATGTATATCATAACAGGAAATGATATGCAAATGGTGTTGGTTATGTGTGTGACCTCATATCGGGCAAGCAATATTGGAATTCTTTTTTTTTTTTTATGAACTTAGTTTTATTAATAATAGTATAGAAAAAGATACAGTCTACAGAGTAATGTATAGAAAAGACAATTCAATGAACCATCAACAACCTGATGAGCCCTTTGAGTCTGTAATCAAGAAGGGGTGATAGCTGTAAATCTAGGAAATAATATAAAATCAACAACTCTCTACTTCTGTCGAACGATTGACCAAAGACCCCACAAGATCTGTATATCCACTGCATCTGTCTAGGGCGTTAAAAACTAAAACCTGAACTTAACTAAAAGTGAACTAGCTAGAAAGGACAGAGTAGATGCCCGTTCATGGTCTACCACAGTATCAATTCAGGTTGTCTCTAATAATGAAATGTAGTCATCAGAGCCCTTAAAGGGAACCTGTCACCTAATTTTAAGCCCCTACACTATCTCTAGCTGTCCCTACACCTTCCTAGCAGCTCCCTATCTCTCCCTTTCTTATCTAAAGTCTCCCTATGAAAGAAGTGTAAAATAAGATAAAACTTACTGCAGTCCCCGTAGTTAGGGGACTGGGTAGGCGTGGCCACGCTTCCACAGCACTCCTCCATGTTGTAATGCACGCCCCGCTGGGCGGCATTATTCAGGGCCCTCTCTGCCCCCATGTCTTTGTAATCTGCCGCCATATTTGTAGTTCTAAGCAACGGCCGGACGTCACTTCCGGCGCGGTGCATTATGGGGCCGGTCACGTGATCGGTCCTAGTGCATTATGGGGCTGATCACGTGACCGGCCCGGCTTCAGTAAGCGCATTGCGCATGCGCGGAGTCGGGTCGGTCACGTGATTGGCCCCATAATGCACTAGGGCCGATCACGTGACTGGCCCCATAATGCACCGCGCCGGAAGTGACGTCCGGCCGGTGCTTAGAACTACAAACATGGCGGCAGATTACAAAGACATGGGGGCAGAGAGGGCCCTGAATAATGCCGCCCAGCGGGGCGTGCATTACAACATGGAGGAGTGCTGTGGAAGCGTGGCCACGCCTACCCAGTCCCCTAACTACGGGGACTGCAGTAAGTTTTATCTTATTTTACACTTCTTTCATAGGGAGACTTTAGATAAGAAAGGGAGAGATAGGGAGCTGCTAGGAAGGTGTAGGGACAGCTAGAGATAGTGTAGGGGCTTAAAATTAGGTGACAGGTTCCCTTTAAAGTCTACCCAGTAGAACCAGGTCCTCAGAGTTGTGTAAGATTGAAGTGAGATCTTCGAGCAACATCAACTCATTAACCTTGGTGAACAACATAGCCATAGTGGGCGGGGTGTCCTTTTTCCACAAGAGGGGAATACAAGCCCTCACTGACATAATTAAATAATGCAGTAGTAGCGACCTCTTGTATTGTTTCATTGGAATATCACAGTGGTGTAAAAGGACTAGGGCCGGATTCAGGTTAACAGTCAAGCTAGTAACTTTGTGGACTACGTTTTGCACATTCTCCCAAAACGGGGCAAGGCATTTGCACGCCCAGAAGATGTGTAGTAAACTACCCTCCTCCTCACCACATCTCCAGCAGAGGGAGCTTACCTCCGGGTAGAAAAAACAACAGAAGTTCCGGGCACCACAGCAGGGAACAACAGCTGACAGAGCTCATTGCTCAGGAGGCAGCAACCACAACGGGCCGTGAAACACGGCAGTGCACCCTCACACAGAAGATTCCAATGTAGGGCCATACAAGGTAGAAAGAAAGGGCACTCACCGGTCAGTTTCTTCAGGCATGTTTATTGAACACACAGTGCAGAAATTGTTCAGAGGTGCATCACGGGTGGAGAGGGGAGCTGGAGACACAGGACGACAGCACCGTTTAGTTTTCATTTGTCGTCCTGTGTCTCCAGCTCCCGTTCCCACCCGTGATGCAGATCTGAACAATTTTTGCACCGTGTGTTCAATAAACATGCCTGAAGAAACTGACCGGTGAGGCCCCTCTGTTCCTTCTACCTTGTATGGTCTTACCTCCGGGTAGATCGAATGTAGTCTGGGTGGCACTTTATACCATCTGGATAGCAATTTAAAACCCGCTTCCTGGAAGCAAGAAGAGATAGAGGATTGATATGTCAGCATGCAAATCCTGTCCCACAGCTGGAGTTGTACAGGGTGGGTCGTTTATATGGGAGGGGGAAAACTTTTTCAGATGGGTGGTGACCATGGCGGCCATTTTGGATCCAACTTAATTTTCAATAGTAAGAGGGTCATGTGACACATTAAACGTATTGAGAATTTCTTAAGAAAAACAATGGTGTGCTAAAGTTTTAATGTAAGTTTATTCTTTCATGAGTTATTTACAAGTTTATGACCACTTATAAAATGTGTTCAAAGTGCTGCCCATTGTGTTGGATTTTCAATGCAACCCTCTTCTCCCACTCTTGACACACTGATAGCAACACTGCAGAAGAAATGCTAGCACAGGCTTCCAGTTTCCGTTGTTTCAGAAGCTGCACATCTCGTATCTTCACAGCATAGACAATTGCCTTCAGATGGGTTATGAGGTAAACCTTTTTGTGAATGGAGAAGTTAACAAACAAAACCAGCGCTATTGGTCTGACACTAACCCACAGTGGATAGATCCCTCCAAGACTGTTGGAACACAAATTGATTGTATGGTGTGGTATATGGGGTACAAAGATAGTGGGGCCATTCTTCATCAATTTAAACCTCAATGCCACTGGATATCTGAAATTGTTACATGTTCTGAAAACTTCACAGTAATGCTGTGAAGATACGAGATGTGCAGCATCTGAAACAATGGATACTGGAAGCCTGTGCTAGCATTTCTTCTGTAGCATTGCTATCAGCGTGTCAAGAGTGGGAGAAGAGGATTGCATTGACAATACAACACAATGGGCAGCACTTTAAACACATTTTATAAGTGGTCATAAACTTGTAAATACCGTATATACTCGTGTATAAGCCGACCCGTGTATAAGCCGACCCCCCTACTTTTGCCCCCAAAACCTGGGAAAACCTATTGACTCGTGTATAAGCCGAGGGTGGACCCCAGCACAGGTATACAGCCCCCAGCAGTGTGGTATACAGGCCTCCCCAGTGGTAGTATACAGCAGCCTCCCCAGTGGTAGTATACAGCAGCCCTAAAAGGTATATACAGCAGCCCTAAAAGGTATATACAGCAGCCCTAAAGGTATATACAGCAGGCCCCAGAGGTATATACAGCAGGCCCCAGAGGTATACAGCAGGCCCCAGAGGTATACAGCAGGCACCAGAGGTTATACAGCAGGCCCCAGAGGTATACAGGAGGCCCCAGAGGTATACAGCAGGCCCCAGAGGTTATATAGCAGGCCCCAGAGGTATACAGCAGGCCCCAGAGGTATACAGCAGGCCCCAGAGGTATACAGCAAGCTCCAGAGGTTATATAGCAGGCCCCAGAGGTATACAGCAGGCCCCAGAGGTTATACAGCAGGCCCCAGAGGTATACAGCAGGCCCCAGTGGCACTTGCCCCCCCATCATGGGAAGAGCCCCCCACACTTTGCAGAGCCCCCCCCCCGCTGCTTTATCTTACCATCCAGGGTCTTCTTCACCGCGGGTCCTGCAGTCCATCCTCGCGCGCTGTGTTCCCGGTCTCATGTGACCCGGCGGTCGCAGTGGAATGACTTCATCGCGCCGGGTCACGTGAGAACGGAACACAGCGTGCAGGACCCGCGGCGAAGACCCTGGATGGTAAGATAAAGCAGCGGGGGGGCTCTGCAAAGTGTGGGGGGCTCTTCCCATGATAGGGGGGCTAGTGCCACTGGGGGGGCTGACTGTATACATCTGGGGGCTGTATGCACGGCTCCCCCTGCCGCTGTGATGGGCGGGGGGAGCCGTGCATATCTAATAAGCGGCCCCACGTGATGGGCCGCTCACTCATCAGCCTCCCCCTGCCTCCACAAGCCTCCCCAGCACAGGAAAAAATCCCATATACCGTATAGACCCGTCTATAAGCCGAGGGGGTGACTTTTCAGCCCAATTTTTGGGCTGAAAAACTCGGCTTATACACGAGTATATACGGTAACTCATGAAAGATTAAAGTTATGTTTAAACCAAGCACACCATTGTTTTTCTTATGAAATTCTCAATAGGTTTGATGTGTCACATGACCCTCTTCCCATTGAAAAAAAGTTGGATCCAAAATGGCCAACTTCAAAATAACCACCATGGTCACCACTCATCTGGAAACGTTTTCCCCCTCCCATATAATAATGCGCCACAAACAGCAAGTTGATATCACCAACCATTCCCATTTTATTTAGGTGCATCCATATAAATGGCCCACCCTGTAGATCTCTTTCCCATTCTATTTGGAATTTGGTCTTAGTTCTTTCCGTAGGTGTGGTGATTAAATGATATGCCCTAGATAGGGTGTGTCTAACTGGGCCTGAACCCAGACATTCCACCTCAAAAGGTAATGAAGCCCCTGAGAAATAAGCCCTGGGAGGAAGGGATTTTAGAAAATGGGTTAGCTGATTGGCTCTCCATGGGTCTAGCACATGGGGGGCTCGAGAGTCCATGAGTTCCTCCCTCATCAGCCAAGCGCTTCCATTGCCAAAGTCTAGTACTCTAGAGTGGCCCTCTCTTATAGATGCGTGGAACACCAAGTCATTGGGAAAAGGGGATTTCCCAAAACAGGCAACAGTGGGGAAGACTGAGGCAGGATGTGAGTTCTAATGAATTGGTTATCACAACATGCCAGAGTAGCCCGATTGTCGGGTGTTCTATCAATTTTTTTTACTCGGCTGGCTTCCAACCATGGAATACCCGGTAGGGGAAGCTCCATAAATTCTTGCTCCACTCCCACCCATGCCTTAGTCTCGCTATTCCTACACCAATCCAGAATTCTGGAGAGATGCGTTGCTAAGTAATAAGACCTGAAATTAGGAAGAGTGATCCCACTGGCAGACTTAGAGTGGTACAAGATTGTTCTACTAATTTGCGGAGGCTTATCTCCCCAGATGAATCTAGGGGTGGGCAACTCAAGGGCCCTCGAGGGCCGCACACAGTCCAGGTTTTCAAGATTTCCTTAGAATTTGCCATTTGGTAATTTAAATAATTGTAAATTACCAACTGTCAAATTCTAAGGAAATCTTGAAAACTTGGACTTTGTGTGGCCCTTGAGTTGCTCACCCCTGATCTAGATTGAATTGATGCCAGACTCTTAAAGAAGGATGAAGGAACCATGATCGGGAGAGCTTGGAAAATGTATAGAATCCTGGGAAGGATGTTCATTTTAAAAATTGCAATCCTCCCAAACCATGTAAAAGCGTTCCTTCTCCATCTGTCATTATGGATCGAATGTAATAATTTGGGGAAATTAAGGGAGAAGGCCTGACTGGTATCTTTTGGGAGTATAATGCCCAGGTACTTTTAACCCATGACAACACATTAAAAAAATGCATCAGAATTAAACATACTTATCCGCTACTTTCCATAAATTATCAGCTAACTGGTGAAATTACACCTATCAAAATAAAAATAAAAAATAACAGCCTCCTCCATATCCCCTCTAGCTGTCTTATCCATCGCCAAGATAGGTGCGTTTCCTACCATTTTAGGTAGAAGTAATGTTCCATCAATTTGCTTCTAATTTAGACAAAGTAGATGGAAGATTTATCAATTAAACAGTGCTTGTGAGGTCTGACTATTTTACAATAAGTGTAATAAATATGAAACTTACATTTTTTCTTTCCCTGAACAAAACTACTTCTTTATTTTAGTAGGAATTAGTACATAATGAGGTGGTCTTCACCTGTAGGATCCATCTATCTTTTAAATGGGCACAGTTAATGTTATTTATTATTCTCCAGTACTTAAGAACATGTCAACTACTCATTCAGTACTAAAGGCACCACAAAAGAACTCAACATGGTAAAACTCTTGGTTTTCACCTGTGACAACATACAAAACATATACATACCGTGTTTCCCCGAAAGTAAGGCCCTGTCTTACATTCTTTTGGGGGCCAAAAGTGGCCCCCGGCCTTACTTTCGGGGGGGGCCTTACATTGGGTGCCCCAGCAGTGTGGCCTACAGGCCCCCTCCTGCTGGGACACTGCGGGAGCGGGTCGCACGTCACGTGCGCCCGCTCATTACATATGCACTGCATCCCCCTGTCAATCAGCGACAGGGGGAGCAGTGCATTATACAGTATATATGGGCCCCCTATTGCTGGCACACTCCCCCCTGTTATGAGGCCCCCACCGCTGCTGCTGCTGAAGAGATCTTACCCTCCAGGGTCTTCTTGCAGCGCGTCCATCCGTCCTCTGTACTCGCTCGGCGGTCTCCCGGATCATGTGACCGGCCCGTCGCAGTCGCGATGACGTCATGCGCTGCGACGGGTCACATGATCCGGGAGACAGCCGAGCGAGTACAGAGGACGGATGGACGCGCTGCAAGAAGACCCTGGAGGGTAAGATCTCTTCAGCAGCAGCAGCGGTGGGGGCCTCATAACAGGGGGGAGTGTGCCAGCAATAGGGGGCCCATATATACTGTATAATGCACTGCTCCCCCTGTCGCTGATTGACAGGGGGATGCAGTGCATATGTAATGAGCGGGCGCACGTGACGTGCGACCCGCTCCCGCTCCCCCCCCCCTCCGCTAGCGGCCTTATATTGGCCCCCCCGATTGTAAGGCCTTATAATCGGGGGGAGGCCTTACATTGGCAGGCCCCCCCTTTACCCCCAGGCGGCCTTACAATCGGGGGGGCCTTACTATCGGGGAAACACGGTAGTAACATCGTTTTTTTAAGGTTGAAGGAAGACTTTAAGTCCATGTAGTTCAACCCACAATAGTGATTGTTATTTTATTATAGGCAACATCATGGGGGGCCATATCTAACATGGGGGGTATGTGCCTGCCCTGGGGGACGTGTGCCAGCCCTGTGGGACGTGTGCCAGCCCTGGGGGACATGTGCCAGCCCTGGGGGACATGTGCCAGCCCTGGGGGACATGTGCCAGCCCGGGGGGGCGTGTGCCAGCCCGGGGGGACATGTGCCTGCCCTGGGGGACATGTGCCTGCCCTGGAGGACATGTGCCTGCCCTGGGGGACATGTGCCTGCCCTGGGGGAAGTGTGCCTGCCCTGGGGGAAGTGTGCCTGCCCTGGGGAATGAATGACAGTCCTGGGAGATTGTGGCAGCCCTGGGGGGTGTGTGCCAGCCCTGGGGGGCGTTTGCCAGCCCTGGGGGACGTGTGCCAGCCCTGGGGGACGTGTGCCTGCCCTGGGGAACGTGTGACAGCCCTGGGGAACGTGTGACAGCCCTGGGGGACGTGTGCCTGCCCTGGAGAACGTGTGCCAGCCCTGGGGGACTTGTGGCAGCCCTGGAAGGTGTGTGCCAGCCCTGGGAGGCGTTTGCCAGCCCTGGGGGACGTGTGCCAGACCTGGGGGACAAGTGCCAGCCTTGGGGGACAAGTGCCAGCCCTGGGGGGCGTGTACCAGCCCTGGGGGACATGTGCCAGCCCTGGGGGACATGTGCCAGCCCTGGGGGATTGTGCCAGCCCTGGGGGGCGTGTGCCAGCCCTGGGGGACTTGTGCCAGCCCTGGGGGACATGTGCTAGCCCTGGGGGACATGTGCCAGCCCTGGGGGACGTGTGACAGCCCTGGGGGACATGTGCCATCATTGGGGAACGTGTGCTAGCCATAACCAGAATAAGGGGACCATATCTAGGATGGGGGGCTATATCCAAGGATGAGGGAACATGTACCAGGATGAGGGGGCTATGAGGGACATATACCCTATATGGTTTGTAAGAAGGACACTGACATTATAACACAAACCCCATTTAACATTAAAAATTATTTTTTTCTCTTTTCCTTCACCAAATTTGGGGGTGCGTCTTATAATCAGGTGCGTCTTATAAAGCGAAAAATACGGTAATTATGTCTCAATATTACTTCTGAAAAGGTAATAAGTCAGGCATACAAAGTTTGCAGACTTTATGTTAAATGCAAGTCCATAAGTTGGCAACGTATCAGTGATAAAGGCCCAGTGGAAGAACCTAAAATGGTCATATTTAACCCATGACAACACATTAAAAAAATGCATCAGAATGAAACATACTTATCCGCTACTTTCCATAAATTATCAGCAAACTGGTGAAATTACACCTATCAAAATAAAAATAAAAAATAACAGCCTCCTCCATATCCCCTCTAGCTGTCCTATCCATCGCCAAGATAGGTGCGTTTCCTACCATTTTAGGTAGAAGTAATGTTCCATCAATTTGCTCCTAATTTAGACAAAGTAGCTCCAGTACTTAAAGGGATCCTGTCACCCCCAAATCACCTCTAAACCTATTAAAACCTGTCCCTAGAGCATATTAACACTGTCCCTACACTCCTTTTAGCTCCTAAATGGCATTAGTCAAAGTGAATATAAACGTTTTATAAGTACCTGATTAGTCATGATAATGAGTGACTATGCTATTCATAGTCACTCATCAAGGCAGCCCCTCTTCTTCATATCACGCCTATTCAGGCGTGCTCGTCAGTCTATGTTCAAAATCGCGCCTCCCTGCGCGCCTCCCCTCTCTCTCATAGCGTCCGGGCTTCACTGTAAGCTGTATGACGCGATTCGCGTCATTTCCGGCGCCGGATGACGTATTTGCAGCCGCGCCGCGCTGTCAGCTTCAAGTCCCGCACTGCGCATGCGCATGGGCATGCGCAGTGCGTATTTTGAAGCTGACAGCGCGGCGCGGCTGCAAATACGTCATCCGGCGCCGGGAATGACGCGAATCGCGTCATACAGCTTACAGTGAAGCCCGGACGCTATGAGAGAGAGGGGAGGCGCGCAGGGAGGCGCGATTTTGAACATAGACTGACGAGCACGCCTGAATAGGCGTGATATGAAGAAGAGGGGCTGCCTTGATGAGTGACTATGAATAGCATAGTCACTCATTATCATGACTAATCAGGTACTTATAAAACGTTTATATTCACTTTGACTAATGCCATTTAGGAGCTAAAAGGAGTGTAGGGACAGTGTTAATATGCTCTAGGGACAGGTTTTAATAGGTTTAGAGGTGATTTGGGGGTGACAGGATCCCTTTAAGAACATGTCAACTACTCATTCAGTACTAAAGGCACCACAAAAGAACTCAACATGGTAAAACTCTTGGTTTTCACCTGTGACAACATACAAAACATATACATAGTAACATCGTTTTTAAGGTTGAAGGAAGACTGTAAGTCCATGTAGTTCAACCCACAATAGTGATTGTTATTTTATTATAGGCAACACCATGGGGGGCCATATCTAACATGCGGGGGTATGTCCAGCCCTGGAGGACGTGTGCCAGCCCTGGGGGACTTGTGCCAGCCCTGGGGGACAAGTGCCAGCCCTGGAGGACAAGTGCCAGCCCTGGGGGACAAGTGCCAGCCCTGGGGGGCATTTGCCAGCCCTGGGGGGCATTTGCCAGCCCTGGGAGACAAGTGCCAGCCCTGGGGGGCGTGTACCAGCCCTGGGGGCGCGTGTACCAGCTCTGGGGGACGTGTGCCAGCTTTGGGGGACAAGTGCTAGCCCTGGGGGACATGTGCCAGCCCTGGGGGACATGTGCCAGCCCTGGGGGGCGTGTGCCAGCCCTGGGGGGCATTTGCCAGCCCTGGGGGGCATTTGCCAGCCCTGGGGGGCATTTGCCAGCCCTGGGGGACAAGTGCCAGCCCTGGGGGGCGTGTACCAGCCCTGGGGGGCGTTGTACCAGCCCTGGGGGACATGTGCCAGCCCTGGGGGACTTGTGCCAGCCCTGGGGGGCGTGTGCCAGCCCTGGAGGACTTGTGCCAGCCCTGGGGGACATGTGCCAGCCCTGGGGGACATGTGCCAGCCCTGGGGGACGTGTGACAGCCCTGGGGGACGTGTACCATCATTGGGGAACGTGTGCTAGCCATAACCAGAATAAGGGGACCATATCTAGGATGGGGGGCTATATCCAAGGATGAGGGAACATGTACCAGGATGAGGGGGCTATGAGGGACATATACCCTCTATGGTTTGTAAGAAGGACACTGACATTATAACACAAACCCCATTTAACATTAAAAATTATTTTTTTCTCTTTTCCTTCACCAAATTTGGGGGTGCGTCTTATAATCAGGTGCGTCTTATAAAGCGAAAAACACGGTAATTATGTCTCAATATTACTTCTGAAAAGGTAATAAGTCAGGCATACAAAGTTTGCAGACTTTATGTTAAATGCAAGTCCATAAGTTGGCAATGTATCAGTGATAAAGGCCCAGTGGAAGAACCTAAAATGGCATATTTAACCATGACAACACATTAAAAAAATGCATCAGAATTAAACATACTGATCCGCTACTTTCCATAAATTATCAGCAAACTGGTGAAATTACACCTATCAAAATAAAAATAAAAAATAACAGCCTCCTCCATATCCCCTCTAGCTGTCCTATCCATCGCCAAGATAGGTGCGTTTCCTACCATTTTAGGTAGAAGTAATGTTCCATCAATTTGCTCCTAATTTAGACAAAGTAGCTCCAGTACTTAAGAACATGTCAACTACTCATTCAGTACTAAAGGCACCACAAAAGAACTCAACATGGTAAAACTCTTGGTTTTCACCTGTGACAACATACAAAACATATACATAGTAACATCGTTTTTAAGGTTGAAGGAAGACTGTAAGTCCATGTAGTTCAACCCACAATAGTGATTGTTATTTTATTATAGGCAACACCATGGGGGGCCATATCTAACATGGGGGGGTAAGTGCCAGCCCTGGGGGACGTGTGCCAGCCCTGGGGGACTTGTGCCAGCCCTGGGGGGCGTGTGCCAGCCCTGGGGGACAAGTGCCAACCTGGGGGACAAGTGCCAACCCTGGGGGACAAGTGCCAGCCCTGGGGGGCGTTGTACCAGCCCTGAGGGACAAGTGCCAGCCCTGGGGGACATGTGCCTGCCCTGGGGGACATGTGCCAGCCCTGGGGGACATGTGCCAGCCCTGGGGGACTTGTGGCAGCACTGGGGGGTGTGTGCCAGCCCTGGGGGGCGTGTGCCAGCCCTGGGGGGCGTGTGCCAGCCCTGGGGGACGTGTGCCAGCCCTGGGGGACAAGTGCCAGCCCTGGGGGACAAGTGCCAGCACTGGGGGGCATTTGCCAGCCCTGGGGGGCATTTGCCAGCCCTGGGGGGTGTGTACCAGCCCTGGGGGGCATGTACCAGCCCTGGGGGACATGTGCCAGCCCTGGGGGACAAGTGCCAGCCCTGGGGGACATGTGCCAGCTCTGGGGGACGTGTGCCAGCCCTGGGGGGGCGTGTGCCAGCCCTGGGGGATTTGTGCCAGCCCTGGGGGGGCATTTGCCAGCCCTGGGGGGCATTTGCCAGCCCTGGGGGACAAGTGCCAGCCCTGGGGGACAAGTGCCATCCCTGGGGGGCGTGTACCAGCCCTGGGGGACAAGTACCAGCCCTGGGAAACATATGCCAGCCCTGGGGGACGTGTGCCAGCCCTGGGGGGCGTGTGCCAGCCCTGGGGGACTTCTGCCAGCCCTGGGGGGCATTTGCCAGCCCTAAAGGGGCATTTGCCAGCCCTGGGGGACAAGTGCCAGCCCTGGGGGACAAGTGCCAGCCCTGGGGGGCGTGTGACCAGCCCTGGGGGACAAGTGCCAGCCCTGGGGGGGGGTGCCAGCCCTGGGGGACTTGTGCCAGCCCTGGGGGACATGTGCCAGCCCTGGGGGACTTGTGCCAGCCCTGGGGGGACTTGTGCCAGCCCTGGGGGGTGTGTGCCAGCCCTGGGGGACTTTTGCCAGCCCTGGGGGACATGTGCCAGCCCTGGGGGACATGTGCCAGCCCTGGGGGACGTGTGACAGCCCTGGGGGACGTGTACCATCATTGGGGAACGTGTGCTAGCCATAACCAGAATAATGGGACCATATCTAGGATGGGGGACTATATCCAAGGATGAGGGAACATGTACCAGGATGAGGGGGCTATGAGGGACATATACCCTCTATGGTTTGTAAGAAGGACACTGACATTATAACACAAACCCCATTTAACATTAAAAATTATTTTTTTCTCTTTTCCTTCACCAAATTTGGGGGTGCGTCTTATAATCAGGTGCGTCTTATAAAGCGAAAAAAACGGTAATTATGTCTCAATATTACTTCTGAAAAGGTAATAAGTCAGGCATACAAAGTTTGCAGACTTTATGTTAAATGCAAGTCCATAAGTTGGCAATGTATCAGTGATAAAGGCCCAGTGGAAGAACCTAAAATGGGCATATTTAACCCATGACAACACATTAAAAAAATGCATCAGAATTAAACATACTGATCCGCTACTTTCCATAAATTATCAGCAAACTGGTGAAATTACACCTATCAAAATAAAAATAAAAAATAACAGCCTCCTCCATATCCCCTCTAGCTGTCCTATCCATCGCCAAGATAGGTGCGTTTCCTACCATTTTAGGTAGAAGTAATGTTCCATCAATTTGCTCCTAATTTAGACAAAGTAGCTCCAGTACTTAAGAACATGTCAACTACTCATTCAGTACTAAAGGCACCACAAAAGAACTCAACATGGTAAAACTCTTGGTTTTCACCTGTGACAACATACAAAACATATACATAGTAACATCGTTTTTAAGGTGAAGGAAGACTGTAAGTCCATGTAGTTCAACCCACAATAGTGATTGTTATTTTATTATAGGCAACACCATGGGGGGCCATATCTAACATGGGGGGGTATGTGCCAGCCCTGGGGGACGTGTGCCAGCCCTGGGGGACGTGTGCCAGCCCTGGGGCGTGTGCCTGCCCTGGGGGAAGTGTGCCTGCCTTGGGGAACGTGTGACAGCCCTGGGGGACTTGTGGCAGCACTGGGGGGGGTGTGCCAGCCCTGGGAGTCGTGTGCCAGCCCTGGGGGACAGTTCCAGCCCTGGGGGACAAGTGCCAGCCCTGGGGGACAGTGCCAGCCCTGGGGGACAAGTGCCAGCCCTGGGGGACAAGTGCCAGCCTGGGGGGCATTGCCAGCCCTGGGGGACATGTGCCAGCCTGGGGGCAGTGCCAGCACTGGGGGACAAGTGCCAGCCCTGGGGGACATGTGCCAGCCCTGGGGGACGTGTGCCAGCCCTGGGGGACTTGTGCCAGCCCATGGGGGGCATATTGCCAGACCTGGGGGCGTGTGCCAGCCCTGGGGACTTGGGCCAGCCCTGGGGACTTGTGCCAGCCCTGGGGGGCATTTGCCAGCCCTGGGGGACAAGTGCCAGCCCTGGGGGCGTGTGCCAGCCTGGGGGGGTGTCCAGCCCTGGGGGACAAGTGCCAACCCTGGGGGACAAGTGCCAGCCCTGGGGGGACGTGTACCAGCCCTGAGGGACAGTGCCAGCCCTGGGGGACATGTGCCTGCCTGGGGAGTGTGCCAGCCTTGGGGAACTTGTGCAGCCCTGGGGGACTTGGTGCAGCACTGGGGGGGTTGTGCCAGCCCTGGGATCTGTGTGCCAGCCTGGGGGACTGTGCCAGCCCTGGGGGACAGTTCCAGCCCTGGGGGACAAGTGCCAGCCCTGGGGACAAGTGCCAGCCCTGGGGGACAAGTGCCAGCCCTGGGGACAAGTGCCAATCTGGGGGGCATTTGCCAGCCCTGGGGGACAAGTGCCAGCCCTGGGGGGTGTTACAGCCTGGGGGACATGTGCCAGCCCTGGGGGACAAGTGCCAGCCCTGGGGGACAAGTGCCAGCCCTGGGGGACGTGTGCCAGCCCTGGGGGACGTGTGCCAGCCCTGGGGGCATGTACCAGCCCTGAGGGACAAGTGCCAGCCCTAGGGGGACATGTGCCATGCCCTGGGGGACTGTGTCCGCCTTGGGGGACGTGTGCCTGCCCTGGGGGAACGGTGTGACAGCCCTGGGGGACATTGTGGCAGCCCTGGGGGTGTGTGCCAGCCTGGGGGTTTGTGTACCAGCCCTGGGGGACAAGTGCCAGCCCTGGGGGACAAGTGCCAGCCCTGGAGGACTTGTGCCAGCCCTGGGGGCATTGCCAGCCCTGGGGGACAAGTGCCAGCCCTGGGGCACGTGTACCAGCCCTGGGGGGCATGTACCAGCCCTGGGGGACATGTGCCAGCCCTGGGGGGCTGTGTGCCAGCCCTGGGGGGCGTGTGCCAGCCCTGGGGGACATGTGCCAGCCCTGGGGGACGTGTGCCAGCCCTGGGGGACGTGTGCCAGCCCTGGGGGACGTGTACCATCTTGGGGAACGTTGTGCTAGCCATAACCAGAATAAGGGGACCATATCTAGGATGGGGGGCTATATCAAGGATGAGGGAACATGTACCAGGATGAGGGTGCTATGAGGGACATATACCCTATATGGTTTGTAAGAAGGGACAACTGACCTATTATCTAATGTTTGCTAAGACTTTATGTTACAAGTGCAACAGTCCATAAGTTGGCAATGTATCAGTGATAAAGGCCCAGTGGAAGAACCTAAAATGGTCATATTTAACCCATGACAACACATTAAAAAAATGCATCAGAATTAAACATACTTATCCGCTACTTTCCATAAATTATCAGCAAACTGGTGAAATTACACCTATCAAAATAAAAATAAAAAATAACAGCCTCCTCCATATCCCCTCTAGCTGTCCTATCCATCGCCAAGATAGGTGCGTTTCCTACCATTTTAGGTAGAAGTAATGTTCCATCAATTTGCTCCTAATTTAGACAAAGTAGCTCCAGTACTTAAGAACATGTCAACTACTCATTCAGTACTAAAGGCACCACAAAAGAACTCAACATGGTAAAACTCTTGGTTTTCACCTGTGACAACATACAAAACATATACATAGTAACATCGTTTTTAAGGTTGAAGGAAGACTGTAAGTCCATGTAGTTCAACCCACAATAGTGATTGTTATTTTATTATAGGCAACACCATGGGGGGCCATATCTAACATGGGGGGGTATGTGCCAGCCCTGGGGGACGTGTGCCAGCCCTGGGCTGTGCCAGCCTGGGGTGTCCCTGGGGCGTGGCCTGGGGGTGCCAGCCCGGGGGCGTGTACAGCCTGGGGCATGCAGCCTGGGACATGTGCTCCCTGGGAATGTGCACCCTGGGGATTGTGCAGCCTGGGGGTGTTGCCAGCCCTGGGTGTGCCGCCGGGGAGTGCCCTGGGACAAGTCGCCCTGGGGGAAGTGCCAGCCTGGGGGCGTGCAGCCTGGGCATTTGCGCTGGGTGGATTTGCCAGCCCTGGGGGGCATTTGCCAGCCCTGGGGGGTGTGACCAGCCCTGGGGGACATGTGCCAGCCCTGGGGGGAGTGCCAGCCCTGGGGGACATGTGCCAGCCCTGGGAGGCAGCTGGTCCAGCCCTGGGGGGCGTGTGCAGCCCTGGGGGATTGTGCCAGCCCTGGGGGCATGTGCCAGCCCTGGGGGGCGTTGTGCCAGCCCTGGGGGACTTGTGCCAGCCCTGCGGGACTTGTGCAGCCCTGGGGGGCGTGTTGGCCTGCCCTGGCGGGACAAGTGCCAGCCCTGGGGGACAAGTTCCAGCCCTGGGGGGCGTGTGTACCAGCCCTGGGGACAGTGCCAGCCCTGGGGGACGTGTGCCGCCCTGGGGGACGTGTGCCTGCCCTGGGGGCGTTGTGACAGCCCTGGGGGACGTGTGACCAGCCCTGGGGGCAAGTGCCAGCCTGGAAGACAAGTGCCAGCCTGGGGGACTTGTGCCAGCCCTGGGGGCATTTGCCTGCCCTGGCGGAAAGTGCAGCCTGGGGGGCCGGGTTACAACCCTGGGGGACGTGTGCCAGCCCTGGGGGACAAGTGCCAGCCCTGGGGGACAAGTTCCAGCCCTGGGGGGCGTGTGTACCAGCCCTGAGGGACAAGTGCAGCCCTGGGGGACGTGTGCCTGCCCTGGGGGATGTGTGCCTGCCTGGGGGACTTGGCTGCCCTGGGGAACTGTGGACAGCCTGGGGGACAAGCTGCAACCCCTGGGGGACATGTGCCAGCCCTGGGGGATCAAGTGCAGCCCTTGGGGACAATTGCAGCCCTGGGGACAGTGTGCCAGCCCTGGGGGAAAAGTGCAGCCATGGGAGAAAAGATGTCAGCCTGGGGCACATGTGCCAGACCTGGGGGACATATGCTAGCTCTGTGGGACAAGTGCCAGCCCTGGGGACAAGTGCAGCCTGGGAAGCATTTGACTGCCCTGGCTGGTCAAGTGCCAGCCTGGGGGGCAATGTACCAGCACTGGGGGAACGTTGTGCCCAAGCCCTGGGGGAAAAGTGCCAGCCCTGGGGGACATGTGCCAGCCTGAGTGGTTCGTATTTGTCCTATAGCACCTAGGGGGTGCATTTGCCAGCCCATGGGGGGCATTTGCCAGCCCTAGGGGAAAGGCACAGTAGACTAGCCCTGGGGGATCTGTTTCCAGCCCTGGGGACAAAGTGCCAAGCCTGGGGACATGTGTCAAGCCTTGGGGACAAGGTGCCAGGCCCTGAGACTTGTGTTCAGCCACTGGGGGGGCCATTTGCAACCTGAAGGGCATTTGCCAGCCCTGGGGGACAGTGCCAGCCCTGGGGGACAAGTGCCAGCCCTGGGGGGGCGTGTACCAGCCCTGGGGGACAAGTGCCAGCCCTGGGGGACAAGTGCCAGCCTGGGGGACTTGTGCCAGCCCTGGGGGGCTTGTGCCAGCCCTGGGGGGCTTGTGCCAGCCCTGGGGGACGTGTGACAGCCCTGGGGGACGTTGTACCATCATTGGGGAACGTGTGCTAGCCATAACCAGATAAGGGGACCATATCTCGGATGGGGGGCTATATCCAAGGATGAGGGGAACATGTACCAGGATGAGGGGGCTATGAGGGACATATACCCTATATGGTTTGTAAGAAGGACACTGACATTATAACACAAACCCCATTTAACATTAAAAATTATTTTTTTCTCTTTTCCTTCACCAAATTTGGGGGTGCGTCTTATAATCAGGTGCGTCTTATAAAGCGAAAAAATACGGTAATTATGTCTCAATATTACTTCTGAAAAGGTAATAAGTCAGGCATACAAAGTTTGCAGACTTTATGTTAAATGCAAGTCCAATAAGTTGGCAACGTATCAGTGATAAAGGCCCAGTGGAAAAACCCTAAAATGGTCATATTTAACCCATGACAACACACTTAAAAAAATGCATCAGAATTAAACATACTTATCGCTACTTTCCATAAATTATCAGCAAAACTGGTGAAAATTACACCTATCAAAATAAAAATAAAAAATAACAGCCTCCTCCATATCCCCTCTAGCTGTCCTATCCATCGCCAAGATAGGTGCGTTTCCTACCATTTTAGGTAGAAAGTAATGTTCCATCAATTTGCTCTAATTTAGACAAAGTAGCTCCAGTACTTAAGAACATGTCAATACTCATTCAGTACTAAAGGCACCACAAAAGAACTCAACATGGTAAAATCTTGGTTTTCACCTGTGACAACATACAAAACATATAATAGTAACATCGTTTTTAAGGTTGAAGGAAGACTGTAAGTCCATGTAGTTCAACCCACAATAGTGATTGTTATTTTATTATAGGCAACACCATGGGGGGCCATATCTAACATGGGGGGTATGTGCCAGCCCTGGGGGACGTGTGCCAGCCCTGGGGGACGTGTGCCAGCCCTGGGGGACTTGTGCCAGCCCTGGGGGACTTGTGCCAGCCCTGGGGGGCGTGTACCAGCCCTGGGGGGTGTGTGCCAGCCCTGGGGGACAAGTGCCAGCCCTGGGGGACAAGTTCCAGCCCTGGGGGGCGTGTACCAGCCCTGAGGGACAAGTGCCAGCCCTGGGGGACGTGTGCCTGCCCTGGGGGACGTGTGCCTGCCCTGGGGAACGTGTGACAGCCCTGGGGGACAAGTGCCAGCCCTGGGGGACAAGTGCCAGCCCTGGGGGACAAGTGCCAGCCCTGGGGGGCATTTGCCAGCCCTGGCGGACAAGTGCCAGGCCTGGGGGGCGTGTACCAGCCCTGGGGGGCATGTACCAGCCCTGGGGGACGTGTGCCAGCCCTGGGGGACAAGTGCCAGCCCTGGGGGACATGTGCCAGCCCTGGGGGACTTGTGCCAGCCCTGGGGGACTTGTGCCAGCCCTGGGGGACTTGTGCCAGCCCTGGGGGCATTTGCCAGCCCTGGGGGACAAGTGCCAGCCCTGGGGGGCGTGTACCAGCCCTGAAGGGCGTTGTACCAGCCCTGGGGGACAAGTGCCAGCCCTGGGGGACGTGTGCCTGCCCTGGGGGACGTGTGCCAGCCCTGGGGGACAAGTGCCAGCCCTGGGGGACAAGTGCCAGCCCTGGGGGACAAGTGCCAGCCCTGGGGGGCATTTGCCAGCCCTGGGGGACAAGTGCCAGCCCTGGGGGACAAGTGCCAGCCCTGGGGGGCGTGTACCAGCCCGGGGGACATGTGCCAGCTTTGGGGGACATGTGCCAGCCCTGGGGGACATGTGCCAGCCCTGGGGGACATGTGCCAGCCCTGGGGGACTTGTGCCAGCCCTGGGGGGCATTTCCCAGCTCTGGGGGGCATTTGCCAGCCCTGGGGGACAAGTGCCAGCCCTGGGGGACAAGTGCCAGCCCTGGGGGGCATTTGCCAGCCCTGGGAGACAAGTGCCAGCCCTGGGGGGCATTTGCCAGCCCTGGGGGACAAGGGCCAGCCCTGGGGGACATGTGCCAGCCCTGGGGGACATGTGCCAGCCCTGGGGGACATGTGCCAGCCTTGGGGGACATGTGCCAGCCCTGGGGGCATTTGCCAGCCCTGGGGGGCATTTGCCAGCCCTGGGGGACAAGTGCCAGCCCTGGGGGACAAGTGCCAGCCCTGGGGGGCGTGTGCCTGCCCTGGGGGACAAGTGCCAGCCCTGGGGACAAGTGCCAGCCCTGGGGGACAAGTGCCAGCCCTGCGGGACTTGTGCCAGCCCTGGGGGACTTGTGCCAGCCCTGGAGGGCGTGTGCCAGCCCTGGGGGGTGTGTGCCAGCCTGGGGGACAAGTGCCAGCCCTGGGGGGCGTGTACCAGCCCTGAGGGACAAGTGCCAGCCCTGGGGACGTGTGCCTGCCCTGGGGGACGTGTGCCTGCCCTGGGGAACGTGTGACAGCCCTGGGGGACAAGTGCCAGCCCTGGGGGACAAGTGCCAGCCCTGGGGGACATGTGCCAGCCCTGGGGGACATGTGCCAGCCCTGGGGGACATGTGCCAGCCCTGGGGGGAATTTGCCAGCCCTGGCGGACAAGTGCCAGCCCTGGGGGGCGTGTACCAGCCTGTGGGGCATGTACCAGCCCTGGGGGACGTGTGCCAGCCCTGGGGGACAAGTGCCAGCCCTGGGGGACATGTGCCAGCCCTGGGGGACATATGCCAGCCCTGGGGGGCATGTGCCAGCCCTGGGGGGCATTTGCCAGCCCTGGGGGGCATTTGCCAGCCCTGGGGGACAAGTGCCAGCCCTGGGGGGCGTGTACCAGCCTTGGGGGACAAGTGCCAGCCCTGGGGGGCGTGTGCCAGCCCTGGGGGGCGTGTGCCAGCCCTGGGGGACTTGTGCCAGCCCTGGGGGGCGTGTGCCAGCCCTGGGGGACTTGTGCCAGCCCTGGGGGACTTGTGCCAGCCCTGGGGGGCGTGTGCCAGCCCTGGGGGACTTGTGCCAGCCCTGGGGGACATGTGCCAGCCCTGGGGGACAAGTGCCAGCCCTGGGGGAAAAGTGCCAGCCCTGGGGGACATGTACCAGCCCTGAGGGACAAGTGCCAGCCCTGAGGGACAAGTGCCAGCCCTGGGGGACATGTGCCTGCCCTGGGGGACGTGTGCCTGCCCTGGGGGACGTGTGCCTGCCCTGGGGAACGTGTGACAGCCCTGGGGGACTTGTGGCAGCCCTGGGGGGGCGTGTGCCAGCCCTGGGGGACAAGTGCCAGCCCTGGGGGACAAGTGCCAGCCCTGGGGGACAAGTGCCAGCCCTGGAGGACTTGTGCCAGCCCTGGGGGGCATTTGCCAGCCCTGGGGGACAAGTGCCAGCCCTGGGGGCGTGTACCAGCCCTGGGGGGCGTGTACCAGCCCTGGGGGACATGTGCCAGCCCTGGGGGACGTGTGACAGCCCTGGGGGACGTGTACCAACTTTGGGGAACGTGTGCTAGCCATAACCAGAATAAGGGGACCATATCTAGGATGGGGGGCTATATCCAAGGATGAGGGAACATGTACCAGGATGAGGGGGCTATGAGGGACATATACCCTATATGGTTTGTAAGAAGGACACTGACATTATAAGTTTGCAGACTTTATGTTAAATGCAAGTCCATAAGTTGGCAATGTATCAGTGATAAAGGCCCAGTGGAAGAACCTAAAATGGTCATTAGGGATGAGCGAGTCCTAAATTACTCGGAATCGCTAGACCCGCACGAGTCCGAGCCCAGGACTCGCTACTCGCTGCGAGTCTAGCGAGTCCAATGTTAATGAATAGGGAACCGAGTAATAACGAATAATGCTATTTCCAAATCGCTGATGTGTCTCTGAAAGTGTGCGAGTCCAAACTCGCAGGTCTTTCTCTTATTTGGAGCCGATGATGGGAGGGGGAAGCGATTCTCGGGCACACACCATGCTGTAAAAGCAAACAGGAAACGACTCGCTCTGAGAGACGCACACACAGAGCAATCCATTCCCCAGAGCTACGGTATCATGGCCGGCCGTGTCACTGTGCAGACGCTGCGATTGATTCCTCTGGTGGAGGCTCGGCCACTGCTATGGCTCCCAACAGACCCTGACTATGGGGATAACATCATGAGGACTACTGCCTGGAGAGAGATCGCCCAAGTGATGTTCCCTGCGTTCCATCTGAGTGGCCATGATGAACAGAGCAATATGAGTAAGTTAAATGAGTTCACCTGTAATATATTGGATTTACTGTATATATACTCGTGTATAAGCCGACCTGTGTATAAGCCGACCCCCCTATTTTTGCCCCCAAAAACTGTGAAAACATATTGACCGCCATCCTCGTATACAGCGGCTATCACTGGTAGACAGCCCCCCAGCAGAGTATACAGCTCCCCCTGCAGAGTATACATGCCCCCATATTATGGTATACAGGCAGGGGCACGGGTCATGCGGCTGCAGGAGCATGAAGCACCGCATGACCCCGAAGCAGCAGCCGGAACCGCAAGCTCCTGGCCGCGCGATGACGTCATCAGCGCGCGGCTGCGGCCGGGAGTGAGCGGCTGTGAGGAGCGCGAGGCTGCGGCTGGGAGCGAGCCCTAGGAGACTGCGGGAGCTGCGGTGACTGTGAGGCGGCCGCCAGTCATCACCCCCCCCACCCGTGTCGGACCGGTGAGGGAGGGCTGGCACCCAAACTGTAGGGTGCCAGTCAGTCCCTGTATACAGGGCCCTCAGTGGGTCTACAGCCCCCCAGCAGTGGGTATAGAGGGCCCCCAGCAGTGAGTATACAGGGCCCCCAGCAGTGGGTATACAGGGCCCCCATAGCAGGGTATACAGGACCCTCAATGTGTTATCATGCGCCGTCGCATAGTTGCCTATATTTGGATGGGGTCACAACACTACACTTAGTTTAAGGGCTGGTGCTCCTGGCTCTTACGGCCAGGGGGTTGGGTGTATATTAATACCACTAATGAGCAGAGTCTGGTGCCCGCACTATTACCTTCTCGATGCGTCGACATGTGTCCTGCCTCATTTGTGATAGTGTCCACGTGAGCTCAATGTCCGTAATGCTGTTGATGATGTTCCACACTGTCGTGTCACTGTGACTTGTATACACATTACACACACAACATGAATAAAATGTTATTGTTGATTTGTACCCATACTTTTGGTGTTTCAAATATTACACATGTCTAAACCCGGTTTGAAATCATTTCACAGTTGACCATCTTCAAAAACGTTGGAGGAGCTGCCGCGATCAACATCGCAAACAATATCGACAGATCGCAGAGGGGGACCCGGTAGCAGCTCCAGAGCTGATCTACAAACATTACGACCGGCTGTCCTTCCTTGGACCGGTGGCCCGTATGCCAAGGTATGTGTCTGCAGCACTGTTGTCTACTATTATTATTATTTATTTATATAGCGCCATTAGGTTCCATGGCACTTTACATGAGGATAATGGTTAACTACAAAAAACAGTAAAGGAAGACAATCAGGTTGTACAGGTACAAGAGGAGAGGACCCTGTCCACGAGGGCACACAGTGTACGTATGAAGCTCTATAATGAGTGTGCTGGTTTACATACCCACACTGGGGTTTGTTTGTGCCATGGTGCAACAGATTTCTATTACCTTTGGCAATTATCCAGGACATACACATTTATAGTCACATTCTGACGTTGGGACAAATAAGCAGGGTGGGCAGACACAATGTTCCGTGACCTCACAATTAGCTATTATTGTTGGCATGTTTGTGGAACAAAGCCATGTTCTTCCCTGCAATGGTCTCTAAGGTGTGTGGCCTTGTCTGGTTTGCCTGTCGTAAGCATCATTTGTATGTGTTCTGTGAGGTAGCAACCGGGGAACCCGCTTGCAAAACGACAAGAACACGTGTTTATAAGGTTAAGCAATGTCTACCCGTTTATTTTCACATATTAATCACATAACCCGGGTAGCATGTTTGACACATATCACATTGATTAACAACACTTTACATAAATACACCATACATTTACATTTAACATCACATAACACTTATATTGCACATAACGTTTTATAGTAACCCGGGACCTGTAACCATCTCTGTCCCCATTGGAGCTCTACTAACAGCTCCCATGGTGGCTACGGCCTCCGGCCTACTTACACTATACATAAGTTACAGTACGATGATGACCCTTCCGGGTTCATAACAGGGATTGGCAAACCCTAGTAACCCGTGGGGCTGCAGCCTCCCACCTAACCACGCGTTACCCAATACGGGAGCCCTTCTAACCCCTGCTTCTGACCTTCGTTACATACGCCTCAACGGGCCCTGTGGGTCCCAATGGCGGTACCTGCCGCCTGGCTTTAGTCACCCCAGCATGATGATATACATTCACCCGTAGTCAGGAATCTTGCCTGACCGGGACCTTACGTATGTGATCCATCATTCAAACGTCCATGGATCACACACCTGCTCACAGCCCACATCCATGGACTGTGGCCCCTCCATGGCCCATTACAGGGATTTGCAAACCATAGTACACGGGAACCACATCCGATACCTACTAGGAGCCCTATTACCCCTGTCTCTGGCACCACAGGCACACCCACACCATTTCAGGTCGTGGTTGAGGGATCAGGTACCCTCTGCATGCAGCAGGGCAAGCCTCCCTCTCGTCCCAAGGACGGAACGCCTCCAACATCATCCATACCAGCTGGGTCACTGTCTCTCCACATGATTATACATGGGTCTTACATAGGTCATCATCTCTCATTCAGGGCCATTACCTAAGCCCTCATACACATAGTTAAACACATTGTTTCATCAGGTCCTTTAACTGAGCACTCTGACTCGGACCTAAAGGCGGTCTATGCCCGCCTGGCACACTACATACAATTGCCTCCAAGGGCTACATACATTCCGGTTCATCAGGACCTTTAACGGACTCCACTGAGTCGGTCCCAAGGGCGGTCTATACTCGCCTAACATGATTTACGCACACAAGGTGCACAGTTCACACTATCGCTCGGGAACTGCTTTCTTACCGGGCACGGATCTGGGTCTCGCTACCTGTGTCACAGGTTCCACCAGGCATCCCCACAGGCTCCTTTCCCGGGCGTGTTTCACCCCACGCCCGGACCAGTATCCACCTGGTTCAGCCACGGCTTCCCCCTCCAGGTGCGGACACGACCCCGGACCTCGGCACCGGCATGGAGCTAGCATGCCCCCATCATGTACTCAGAGCCTCTACACTGCTCTGCACTTGGCTGGTCTCAGCTTCCATCTGAATCAATCTCAGCTTCCAGAATCAATCTCTCAATCACTCAGGTGGCCGGCTCTTATCGTGCCAGCCACTCCCACATGGACACACCCCCTCAGCTGCTGTTAATCAGCCTGTCACACAGCTCAGGTTAACTCCCTGTGTTCCGGGTTGTCAGCACTCACTCGTTACATCCTATTCCTCATGGACTCCTCGATCTCATCCCACTCTCACTGCCGCTCATTAGGCTCATGAAACCGCATTGTGTTCAGGTTGGTTCACACAGTATTATCATCACAGGAAAACCGGCCTGTGTGCACAGGATCATCCTCTGATCCTACATGTGACGTACCCCGGCCATGCGGATCATGCCGGCGGTGCCTCACAGTTCCTAATGGCCTCCCTCCACTTGCATAAGGGCCACATACATCCCTACACGTTTAATTGTGGGTGTTTTTAGGGTAAATAACGTTGTAAGGATATACCCCTTTTGCACTAAAATGTTTCTACACCATCACAAATTGTTGACACAGTCATACACATTAGAGGACATACTCTGTATCACTACAAATATGTGTGGTTCAGTTTTCCCATGGGTATATTTGGTCCTGCAAGGTGATGGTGTACATATTAGGGCCCACATGTGAATTTAATTGTTTTGTTTTTAACTGATGGCCACATTAAGAATCCTCTTAAAAACATAGTGTATTAATGCTGTATAAAATCAAAGTTAAAGGGGCCATATTTTCAGTGCAACAGGCTTTTATGTCCAAGGTACTTTAGGGAACAAGAAGTTTGCCCTTGCTGTTCCCGGCTTTGTGTTCGGCCCCGTTGGAATAATTGTAAAACTGTTCATCTGGGAATACCACCTTGTTTGGCAACAACGATGTGTGACCTGCTGATCAAAAACAACCCCATACTGTATGTCCATTACAGTCATTTCAAAATCCAAGCCATATGTTTTGTGGGTTTTATTTACCGAGACATTCCTGATTAGCATACATGGCAGCAACAAGGAGTGTAGGCCACTAACGCCAAATGCTCATGTGTCACCTATGCTGCATGACTACATTTCCTGTCTTGCTCACCTGCCCTATAGATCTGGGTTATGTGCATTGAGACCAAGGCCGCCCACACTGCGTCTTTTTGTGTCCATCTGATGGCAAACAACCCTGAAGAATGTGTTTGCCTCAAAGTGTCAGGCTATAGCTTTGTCCACATAAAGTTACAACAAAAAATAAATGCTATACTTGTGGCCACTAATGTGTCTTCAAGTGCCTAAATAGCTGTCCTGCCTAAGGCAGGGCACAGTGTAAATGGGCAGACAAATGCTTAAATTTCAAATGGAATGTCAAAAAATCGAGTACCAACACTACCCACACATAGAATATTGGTTGAGCCATGAGCCAAAATGTCCTAATTTATTGGCTGCAATTAAATGTTAAGGTCAACAATGAAAACACAGAATACACAGATATGGGAGCCAGGGACGAGGGTTGAGAAAGAAGTGGATGGAGATAGTGGCTGAATAGTCATTATTATATATATTGTATTATATTAAATATTATATTATATATATATATTGTATACGTTTGAACCCCTTCACTGGTTTACATAGATGATATAACCTAAAAGTTTGGTAAATAAAGTATGTCAAGTTAACAGTGAAGTCAGGGGGACTTATTTTCATGTGAACCATTGGTGTTATTGATCGTCTAGATTAGATGGGATGGGGGGGTGGGGGTTAATAAGGGGGGAAAAATTATGTATTATTAGGGAATTAGCAAACAAAGTGATGTATTCATTTATGTTATGTACAGTTAGTTATTCTTTAATAATAATAAAAAATTTCTGATTCTGAATACACTGATACACAGAGTCAAAAAAGTGTGCAACTTAATGTTTGACCTATGTTTTTGTTTCCAAATGCAATGCATTCACCAAACTTTTTTGGCCTTTACCCACAGAGAGGTTCACTACCGCAGGCGACGTGGTAACCGTCCACCACCACTACAGCTGCCTCAACAGGCGATGGAGGCCCCTGAAGCCCCTTTAGTGGAGGAGCAAGGCCAAGCTGGTGGAATACCACCACCACCACCGCCGCCGCCACCAGCACCAACACCACCACCACCGCCGCCACCAGCACCAGCACCACCACCACCGCCGCCACCAGCACCAGCAACACCACCACCGCCGCCACCAGCACCAACACCACCACCGCCGCCACCAGCACCAACCCCAGCTTTGGGGCATGTCCGGCCGCAAGAGGAGGAACCTGGATGCCCACCTCACAGCAGCCATGGTCTGATCCCGGGGTCACCTAATCGACGGCGTGCACAAAGTAATGCTGACTTTGCCCACAGTCTGATACCATTCCTGGATGTAATTCCATTTCACAGGCTACTGCGGGCAAGGTCAGCATTACAGATTGTGCTTGACGCCAGTCGCCCACCAAACCACCCAGGTGAGGTTTTCAATTTTTTGGAGGGGTGGCAAATCAGACACTCCAACCTCCAAGACAGGCCCACACCCCGGGACAGCCATGTGCCACCCCAGAGGCCTGTACCTCCCTTTCCACACTGGCCACCTAACAGGGACCTACCATTTTTCCCCACACCTGCCCAGAGGATCCACCCTCAAGGGTTGCCGGAGGCCATTCATGGGGCCCTTGACCTCTTGCAGGACCAGGGTGATGGTGTCACTTTAGTGGCAAGGCCGGAGGATGCGGCAACCTACCAGCAGCTGTAGACCCCTTATTTTTTTGTTTTTTATTTTTTGTTCATGTGCCTAGCACAATTTCGTTATATTATTATTTCTTATATTTTCCTACTGTTTAAAAAGTTGTACCAAAAAAAAAAAAAAAAAAAAAAAAAAATAATAATTCTGACATCTTTACCATTATGGCGGAATAATACCGAGTTTACAAAAACTGCCTTGTGTCTGTCTTTTTTCAGGGAATGGATGTGTAGGTTGTTTAGTGGGTGGGCTTAAAGTCATCATCATTATAATTATTATTTATTTATATAGCACCGATAGGTTCCATGGCGCTTTACATGAGGATAAGGTACACAAGGAGAAGTACAATAAACATAGACAATAAGGTCATAGAGGTACAACAGTAGAGGACCCTGTACGCGTGGGCTCACATTCAACGAGGGGTGGGTGGGGATACAATAGGGTGGGGAAGGTGTCGGTCGTGGGGCGTGTAGCGGGGTGTCATGGCAGGTTGTAGGCCTGTCGGAAGAGGTGAGTCTTTAGGTGTTTCTTGAAGGTTCCCAGGGTAGGCGAGTGAGTGATGAGGTGGGGCAGCGAGTTACAGAGCATGGTTGATGCCCGGGAGAAATCCTGTATGCGGTTGTGGGAAGATGAGATGAGGGGGGAGTGTCGGAGAAGTTCTTGGGATGAACGCAGGTAGCGTGAGGGATGGTATCGGGAGATCATGTCGGAGATGTATGGTGGGGATAGGTTGTGTAAGGCTTTGAATGTCATGATCAGTGTTTTAAAGTGATCTCTCTGTGGGGCGGGGACCCAGTGAAGGGCTTGGCAGAGGGTGTAGACAGGTGAGTAGCGTGAGGACAGATGGATTAGTCGGGCAGCAGAGTTTAGTATAGATTGGAGAGGTGCAAGAGAGTTGGCAGGGAGGCCTGTGCGAAGGAGGTTCCAGTAGTCAAGGCGGGAGATGATGAGGGCATTAATGAGTGTTTTAGCTGTGTCAGGGTTGAGTAACGAGCAAATTCTTGAAATATTTTTGAGTTGGAGTGACAGGGACTTGGTTAGGAACTAGAGGTGGGGCTTGAAGGAGAGGGATGAGTCAAGGATTACCCCGAGACATTTGGCGTGGAGGACAGGGGAGAGAGAGCATCATTAGCAAGTACTTTACGGACCGCATGGAGCATGAAGTCACCTTGGTTACTAAGTGTAAAATCATGACTCCACATAGAAATGTTGCTGACAAATAAACAGTGCCTGTGTTTGGGGGGGTTACTTAATGCCTCGCTATGGCAACAAGACTAGGAACACACATGTGAGAGGCTGGGACATCTACCTGCTACACATCGCGTCTACGCGTTTTCTACAGAGCGTACAGTGGGACCTTTCTCCAGGCTCCAGCAGGATGATAGTCCAAGCAATGCCCACGATGCAAGCATAGGCTTGTTGCCTAAAAAAATTAGCTCAAGGGGCTTCATATACATTTTTTTCAGAAAGCAGGGTGCTTGGACCATACAATAGAATTGCTTGTACTAGGAGCATAGTACATGCAATGCCCACGATGGAGGCATAGGCTTGGTGCCTTGAAAAATTTGCCCAAGGGGCTGTTTGCCCTTTTGGGTATAAATGCAGGCCTAAGGACCATGATCAGCTTGTTAGCCATGGTGGCTCAAAAGATTTGCCCAAGGGGCTGTTTTGCATTTTGGGTATAAATGCAGGCCTAAGGGCCATAATCAGCTTGTTAACCATGGTGGCTCAAAACATTTGCCCAAGGGTCTGTTTGGCAATTTGGGTATAAGTGCAGGCCTAAGGGCCATGATAAGCCTCTTAGGCTGAGTGTTTCCAAAAATTAGCCCAAGGGGCTGTTTTGCATTTTGGGTATAAATGCAGGCCTAAGGGCCATGATCAGCTTGTTAGCCAGGGTGGCTCAAAAAATTAGCCCAAGGGGCTGTTTGGCATTTTTAGTGTAAATGCAGGCCTAAGGGCCATGATCAGCTTGTTAGCCATGGTGGCTCAAAACATTTGCCCAAGGGTCTGTTTGGCAATTTGGGTATAAGTGCAGGCCTAAGGGCCATGATAAGCCTCTTAGGCTGGGTGTTTCCAAAAATTAGCCCAAGGGGCTGTTTTGCATTTTGGGTATAAATGCAGGCCTAAGGGCCATGATCAGCTTGTTAGCCATGGTGGCTCAAAACATTTGCCCAAGGGTCTGTTTGGCAATTTGGGTATAAGTGCAGGCCTAAGGGCCATGATAAGCCTCTTAGGCTGGGTGTTTCCAAAAATTAGCCCAAGGGGCTGTTTTGCATTTTGGGTATAAATGCAGGCCTAAGGGCCATGATCAGCTTGTTAGCCAGGGTGGCTCAAAAAATTAGCCCAAGGGGCTGTTTGGCATTTTTAGTGTAAATGCAGGCCTAAGGGCCATGATCAGCTTGTTAGCCAGGGTGGCTCAAAAAATTAGCCCAAGGGGCTGTTTGGCATTTTTAGTGTAAATGCAGGCCTAAGGGCCATGATCAGCTTGTTAGCCAGGGTGGCTCAAAAAATTAGCCCAAGGGGCTTTTAAATGTTTGCTAACAGAAAAAAAGGTTGATTCCTTGTGAAAAGGTGTTGTGATGGTTAATGAAACCGAAGTTAAGGTGTAGTGTTGGTTTAAGATGAAGCAGCCTCATTACCAGGTTGCAGGAACATGGTTACGCAAATCGTTACTGGTCTTGTACATACTGCTTGTACCAAAAAGACACAATATAATACAATGATTAATTATATCATATTGATGTTGAACGTGGCACTTCAGCTCTGAGTACTGTCGTCTTCAGGGCTCAAGAAGTCTTGTGAAATCCAGTTCCTATTAACCTTAATTAGAGTAAGCCTGTCTGCATTCTCGGGAGTAAGACGTGTCCTGGTATCAGTTATGATACCCCCAGCGGCACTGAAAACCCGCTCTGATGTCACACTAGCTGCAGGGCATGCCAGCACCTCCAAGGCATACAACGAGAGCTCTGTCCAAGTGTGGAGCTTGGAGACCCAGTAATTAAACGGGACTGCGGCATCAGTCAGGAAGCAGGTACTGTCACTTAAGTATTCTTGTACCATGTTGGTAAGTTTCTGTCTCCGAGAGATGGTTACTGGAGCAACATGGCGCTGCAGGTTCGATGGCTTATTGAACATAGCCCACTTTGCGGACATCTTTCCAGCATCTCTTCTGGACAGCGTGGATGATTGTGCCCCGACCAAAGGCTGCTGTTGCACAGAGTTGCTAACCATGGGCAGAGTGTTGTCTGACGGTGATATTCGAAGCATATTATCCACAAGAACCCTCTTGAAATAGTCAATTGTCAAGCCACGTGGTGACTGAAACAGCAGCGAGGTGAATTTATCTTTATAACGTGGGTCCAGAAAGGTGGCCAACCAGTAGAGGTCGTTGTGCAATATGTTAACCACTCGTGGGTCTTCTAGCAGACAAGTCAACATGAAGTGAGCCATGTGTCCTAAGCTGCATAGAGTCATGTCTTCAGTGTCCTCAGAACGATGTTCAATACCCATTGTATCCGCAAAGTCTGTCTCCGCCTCCTCCTCTCCAGGCCACCCATGGTGGACAGACACAAAGCTGGGGTTGTGAGTACCATCTGGGTTGACATCGGCACCAACAAAAAATAAATCCTCTTCATCGTCTTGCTCCTGTTCCTCCTCAGGAGCCATTGTTGCCTGGTCATACTGGCTTTGCTGGCTAGGTACTGCGCTGTTTAAATCTGGCTCCATAGCCATCTGCTGGGCTCTCAATGCTTCATTTTTCTGATTAATGAGGGATTCTTTCAGCAGACACAGCATGGGTACAGTGACACTGATGATGGACTGATCACCGCTCACCAGTTTTGTGCAGTAGTCAAAATTATCAAGAACCTCAGATGTGTCAGCGATCCACACCCACTCCATTGTACTAATATGTCGTGGCTGACTGCCGGTCTGACGGGCATGTTGCAACTGATACTCGGATATTGCCCTCTGCTGCTCATTGATCCTCAATAACATATGGAATGTAGAGTTCCATCGTGTCGGCATGTCACAAATGAGTCTGTGGTTGGGCAAATTCAATTGCTTTTGAAGCAATGAAAGTTTTCCAACCGCTGTTGACGAATGACGAAAATGTGCACAAACTCGACGCACCTTCTCCAGTAGGTCAGATAGCTCTGAGTATGTACGCAGGAATTTCTGCACTACTAGATTCAGCACGTGAGCCATGCAAGGCACGTGAACAAGGTTTCCGAGCTTTAGTGCAGCCACTAGGTTACGACCATTGTCGCTCACCACGAGACCGGTCTGGAGTTGGAGTGGGGATAGCCACTCATCTGTCTGTTGCTTCAGACCTTTCAACAGCTCTACTGCAGTGTGCGGTGTGTGACCTAAACAGATCAGCTTCAGCAGAGCCTGTTGGCGTCTTGCTGAAGCACTGCAGCAAACCTCCCAACTTGGCCGTGATGTTGAGGGCAATTGAGGATTGGTCGAGGAAGCGGAAGATGGGGTAGTGGACATATAGGATGATGCAGAGACCCTGAATGAGGTTGTGCCAGCTATCCGTGGCGTGGGTAGGATGTTTGATGTAACACTAACATCGTTTGGCACACTCTCCACAACGTTGATCCAATGCGCGGTGAGCGAGATGTACCGGCCCTGTCCTGAACTGCTTGTCCACGTGTCCGTAGTAAGGTGTACTTTCCCGGTTACAGCGTTGGTGAGGGCACGCTTGAGGTTGTTAATGACATGCTCATGTAACGCGGGGACGGCACAACGTGAAAAGTAGTGGCGGCTTGGAACCGAGTAGCGTGGTACTGCCACAGCCAAAAGCTCACGGAAAGAGTCTGTACCCACAAGCCTAAACGGCAACATCTCGACTGCTAACAACTTAGCTATCTGGGCATTTATTTTTTTGGCTAATGGGTGGGAAGAGTGGTATTTCTGCTTCCTTTCGTACAGCTGTGTCACTGATAACTGTAAGGATGTTGCTGACCGAGAACTGTCTGCACTCGTGTTCAGTCTCTCTGCAACCGCTGCTTGTGATGAGTACATATCAGCTGGACCAGCTTCAGCAACACTTGATTGTGACGGACGTATCTGAGTTACCGTCGCAGTCTTTGGGTCAGATGACACTGTTGTGGAAGGCTGCACTTTTGACCACTGAATAGGGTGCTGACCAGCCATGTGCTTCCGCATACTGCTGGTGCTCTGGTTTCCTTTCCCGTGGCCTCTGCTTAGCCTTGCATGGCAGATGGTACAGATGACCACATTTTCTAGAGAAGGCCCATCTTTAAAAAATTTCCACACAGTGGCTGACCGACCTCTAGGCTTGACTGTACTCCCTGAGGGATTACTGAGGCCCACATTTGAGACATTTTGTCCAACAGTTGACAAATTTTGAGCCACAGTGGACACATTTTGGGCAACAGTGGTGACTCTTTCAGTTCTGGTGGGAGGAGTAGGCCTTGGTGCCTTTGTTGGTGGGACATACACACTTTCTTCCTCCGTGCTGCTCTGCTGGCTCTGCATCGCAACATTCCACGTGGGATCAGTTGTCTCATCATCAACCCCTTCCTCTTCTAAATCTTCCCGATAACAAGATAGATTTTGCTCCCCAGATGACAAGTGTGTCACTGTCTCATCATCATCATCCTCCAACTCCTGAGACGGTCTAAGACTTTGCTGAAAGACACGTTCATGTGGCCGGGGTGTCTCTAAAACTTGTCCATGATTGGACAATTCTTCGTCAAGTATCTCATCTACTACGGAGTCTGGCAAACCGGATTCATGTAAAGGATTATATGTACCAAATAAGTCATCTGAGTGACCCATGTCTGTGTCAACATTTTCATGGGGCTGCTGTTGGTCTGAGGAACTGTGAAGAGGTTGTGGATTAGATGACCCAGCATGGTATGTACCAACAGTAGACACAGTGCTCAAGGAACCTTGAGTGCTGCAAGAACCTGTTGTTGAGGTCTTGTCTGCCAGCCAAGACGTTAGATGCTGTTCGTCTTCCGGCCTCAATACTCGTTTACTTTCCTGACGGGGAAAGTTAGACAGGAGGAACGATCGATCAATCCTCGTCTGTCTGCCCGAACTGGTGGATAGTTGGCCACGACTACCAATGCCTGTACCTCTTCCCTGTCCCTTAGCAAGACTTTTTTTGGGATTTGGTTTTTTGTGTGACATTTTATAATTTCTGGTGGCTTTCTGGGGGCTTGTAAAACAAGTAGCAGGTACTATTTCGTGAAAGGTACACACTAGAGGCTAAGATATTTTAAGACAGATGGAAGGTACCGTGCGAGCTGCAGGCAGGACACCGTACAGCAACGCACTGGCACAGGAAAAAATTGTTTAGTACGCACAACCAGGCACTGTTAGGCTGCGGTGCTGGCTGCGTGCAAGTTTACAAGTACCGTGCGAGCTGCAGGCAGGACACCGTACAGCAACGCACTGGCACAGGAAAAAATTGTTTATTACGCACAACCAGGCACACTTAGGCTGCGGTGCTGGCTGCGTGCAAGTTTACAAGTACCGTGCGAGCTGCAGGCAGGACACCGTACAGCAACGCACTGGCACAGGAAAAAATTGTTTAGTACGCACAACCAGGCACACTTAGGCTGCGGTGCTGGCTGCGTGCAAGTTTACAAGTACCGTGCGAGCTGCAGGCAGGACACCGTACAGCAACGCACTGGCACAGGAAAAAATTGTTTAGTACGCACAACCAGGCACTGTTAGGCTGCGGTGCTGGCTGCGTGCAAGTTTACAAGTACCGTGCGAGCTGCAGGCAGGACACCGTACAGCAACGCACTGGCACAGGAAAAAATTGTTTAGTACGCACAACCAGGCACTGTTAGGCTGCGGTGCTGGCTGCGTGCAAGTTTACAAGTACCGTGCGAGCTGCAGGCAGGACACCGTACAGCAACGCACTGGCACAGGAAAAAATTGTTTAGTACGCACAACCAGGCACTGTTAGGCTGCGGTGCTGGCTGCGTGCAAGTTTACAAGTACCGTGCGAGCTGCAGGCAGGACACCGTACAGCAACGCACTGGCACAGGAAAAAATTGTTTATTACGCACAACCAGGCACACTTAGGCTGCGGTGCTGGCTGCGTGCAAGTTTACAAGTACCGTGCGAGCTGCAGGCAGGACACCGTACAGCAACGCACTGGCACAGGAAAAAATTGTTTAGTACGCACAACCAGGCACACTTAGGCTGCGGTGCTGGCTGCGTGCAAGTTTACAAGTACCGTGCGAGCTGCAGGCAGGACACCGTACAGCAACGCACTGGCACAGGAAAAAATTGTTTAGTACGCACAACCAGGCACTGTTAGGCTGCGGTGCTGGCTGCGTGCAAGTTTACAAGTACCGTGCGAGCTGCAGGCAGGACACCGTACAGCAACGCACTGGCACAGGAAAAAATTGTTTAGTACGCACAACCAGGCACACTTAGGCTGCGGTGCTGGCTGCGTGCAAGTTTACAAGTACCGTGCGAGCTGCAGGCAGCACACCGTACAGCAACGCACTGGCACAGGAAAAAATTGTTTAGTACGCAGAACCAGGCACTGTTAGGCTGCGGTGCTGGCTGCGTGCAAGTTTACAAGTACCGTGCGAGCTGCAGGCAGGACACCGTACAGCAACGCACTGGCACAGGAAATAATTGTTTAGTACGCAGAACCAGGCACTGTTAGGCTGCGGTGCTGGCTGCGTGCAAGTTTACAAGTACCGTGCGAGCTGCAGGCAGGACACCGTACAGCAACGCACTGGCACAGGAAAAAATTGTTTAGTACGCACAACCAGGCACACTTAGGCTGCGGTGCTGGCTGTGTGCAAGTTTACAAGTACCGTGCGAGCTGCAGGCAGGACACCGTACAGCAACGCACTGGCACAGGAAAAAATTGTTTAGTACGCAGAACCAGGCACTGTTAGGCTGCGGTGCTGGCTGCGTGCAATGTTACAAGTACCGTGCGAGCTGCAGGCAGGACACCGTACAGCAACGCACTGGCACAGGAAATTTTTTGTGGAAAAATGGCACCAAAATTATTTAGTAGACTAGTGCCAAAAATAAGAAAAAGCTTAGGATTACAGCTCTGCGGAAAGCTGGGTGAACTAAGCTATGAGGATGGTGCTGGATTCACTGTAAGGCTGCTCCTATCTCCCTTCCTTACAGTCCTGTACAGCAATCCTCCGTCCTGGTAGTTCTGAAAAGAACTTTTGGGTTATGTGTGAGGAATCTTGACTCCTACACTCCGTCCTGTTAGTTCTGAAAAGAACTTTTGGGTTATATGTGACTCCTACACTGCCTAACTGTCCCTAGATCTGCTCCAAGTCTCCCTGCACTAGGTCAGCTCTTCTCAGCAATGTGCCCAAAATGGCGGGGGCAAGCCTTATATACTGCCTTGCCTGTCATAGATGACATAGGCATCACGATGGACAGCAGCCAATCATAGTCCTGACACAACCAAAGCTGCTATGGCATTACTGACTATGATTGGCTATCTTCACAAGTTTTCTGACCTAACACGCAATGCTGACTAGTAACATAAAAGATTCTGGATTCGCGAGTCCCGAATAGAGAATACAGGACTCGGAATCGCAGACTCGCTAGGATTCGGACTCGTAGACTCGCTCAGACTCGCTGCTGTTTGGGGAGATTCAAGCTATATAGCGATGTGATAGAGCGAGTCTAGCGAGTCTAGCGAGTGAGATAAAGTAAACTCTGACAAAACTAAGATTGCCATTGACTTGCATTGGACTCGTTACTGAGCGAGTATTCGCTAAAAGACTCGCCGATTACCGAGTCCAGCGAGTCCCTTAAGAATCGCCGAGTAACGAGTCCTAGCGAGTAGACTCGCTCATCCCTAATGGTCATATTTAACCCATGACAACACATTAAAAAAATGCATCAGAATTAAACATACTTATCCGCTACTTTTCATAAATTATCAGCAAACTGGTGAAATTACACCTATCAAAATAAAAATAAAAAATATCAGCCTCCTCCATATCCCCTCTAGCTGTCCTATCCATCGCCAAGATAGGTGCGTTTCCTACCATTTTAGGTAGAAGTAATGTTCCATCAATTTGCTCCTAATTTAGACAAAGTAGCTCCAGTACTTAAGAACATGTCAACTACTCATTCAGTACTAAAGGCACCACAAAAGAACTCAACATGGTAAAACTCTTGGTTTTCACCTGTGACAACATACAAAACATATACATAGTAACATCGTTTTTAAGGTTGAAGGAAGACTGTAAGTCCATGTAGTTCAACCCACAATAGTGATTGTTATTTTATTATAGGCAACACCATGGGGGGTCATATCTAACATGGGGGGTATGTGCCAGCCCTGGGGGACGTGTGCCAGCCCTGGGGGACAAGTGCCAGCCCTGGGGGACAAGTGCCAGCCCTAGGGGACTTGTGCCAGCCCTGGGGGGCATTTGCCAGCCCTGGCGGACAAGTGCCAGGCCTGGGGGGCGTGTACCAGCCCTGGGGGGCGTGTACCAGCCCTGGGGGACGTGTGCCAGCCCTGGGGGACAAGTGCCAGCCCTGGGGGACATGTGCCAGCCCTGGGAGACATATGCCAGCCCTGGGGGACTTGTGCCAGCCCTGGGGGGCATGTGCCAGCCCTGGGGGACTTGTGCCAGCCCTGGGGGGCATTTGCCAGCCCTGGGGGACAAGTGCCAGCCCTGGGGGGCGTGTACCAGCCCTGAAGGGCGTGTACCAGCACTGGGGGACAAGTGCCAGCCCTGGGGGACGTGTGCCTGCCCTGGGGGACGTGTGCCAGCCCTGGGGGACTTGTACCAGCCCTGGGGGACAAGTGCCAGCCCTGGGGGACAAGTGCCAGCCATGGGGGGCATTTTCCAGCCCTGGGGGGCATTTGCCAGCCCTGGGAGATAAGTGCCAGCCCTGGAGGTCATTTGCCAGCCCTGGGGGGCATTTGCCAGCCCTGGGGGACAAGTGCCAGCCCTGGGGGGCGTGTACCAGCCCTGGGGGCGTCTACCAGCCCGGGGGACATGTGCCAGCTTTGGGGGACAAGTGCCAGCCCGGGGGGACATGTGCCAGCCCTGGGGGACATGTGCCAGCCCTGGGGGGCGTGTGCCAGCCCTGGGGGACTTGTGCCAGCCCTGGGGGGCATTTCCCAGCTCTGGGGGGTATTTGCCAGCCCTGGGGGACAAGTGCCAGCCCTAGGGGACAAGTGCCAGCCCTGGGGGGCGTGTACCAGCCCTGGGGGACTTGTGCCAGCCCTGGGGGACATGTGCCAGCCCTGGGGGACCTGTGACAGCCCTGGGGGGCATTTGCCAGCCCTGGGGGGCATTTGCCAGCCCTGGGGGACTTGTGCCAGCCATGGGGGGCATTTGCCAGCCCTGGGGGGCATTTGCCAGCCCTGGGAGACAAGTGCCAGCCCTGGGGGGCATGTACCAGCCCTAAGGGGCGTGTACCAACCCTGGGGGACATGTGCCAGCTTTGGGGGACAAGTGCCAGCCCGGGGGGACATGTGCCAGCCCTGGGGGGCGTGTGCCAGCCCTGGGGGACTTGTACCAGCCATGGGGGGCATTTGCCAGCTCTGGGGGGCATTTACCAGCCCTGGGGGACAAGTGCCAGCCCTGGGGGACAAGTGCCAGCCCTGGGGGGCGTGTACCAGCCCTGGGGGACAAGTGCCAGCCCTGGGGGACATGTGCCAGCCCTGGGGGACATGTGCCAGCCCTGGGGGACTTGTGCCAGCCCTGGGGGGCGTGTGCCAGCCCTGGTGGACTTGTGCCAGCCCTGGGGGACATGTGCCAGCCCTGGGGGACATGTGCCAGCCCTGGGGGATGTGTGACAGCCCTGGGGGACGTGTGCTAGCCATAACCAGAATAAGGGGACCATATGTAGGATGGGGGGCTATATCCAAGGTTGAGGGAACATGTACCAGGATGAGGGGGCTATGAGGGACATATACCCTATATGGTTTGTAAGAAGGACACTGACATTATAACACAAACCCCATTTAACGTTAAAAATTATTTTTTTCTCTCTTTTCCTTCACCAAATTTGGGGGTGCGTCTTATAATCAGGTGCGTCTTATAAAGCGAAAAATACGGTAATTATGTCTCAATATTACTTCTGAAAAGGTAATAAGTCAGGCATACAAAGTTTGCAGACTTTATGTTAAATGCAAGTCCATAAGTTGGCAACGTATCAGTGATAAAGGCCCAGTGGAAGAACCTAAAATGGTCATATTTAACCCATGACAACACATTAAAAAAATGCATCAGAATGAAACATACTTATCCGCTACTTTCCATAAATTATCAGCAAACTGGTGAAATTACACCTATCAAAATAAAAATAAAAAATAACAGCCTCCTCCATATCCCCTCTAGCTGTCCTATCCATCGCCAAGATAGGTGCGTTTCCTACCATTTTAGGTAGAAGTAATGTTCCATCAATTTGCTCCTAATTTAGACAAAGTAGCTCCTGTACTTAAGAACATGTCAACTACTCATTCAGTACTAAAGGCACCACAAAAGAACTCAACATGGTAAAACTCTTGGTTTTCTCCTGTGACAACATACAAAACATATACATAGTAACCAGTGGCGGAACTAGAGCATGTGGGGCCCTGGTGCAGCAGCAGTTGCTATTGAGGAGCTGGGGGGAAGGGGGGTGGCCGACTATCAGTTACAGGTAAGGCGGCTCCTACCTGTGCCGAGCCGCGCACTGCGGGTCTGGGAGCCGGGGCGGCAGAGGTGAGGAGGGGTGGGATCAGCCAAGGGAAGCAGGAAGCTTCCCTCAGTTAACCTCCTCTCCCTCCTCTCATCTGACACAAGGTCACGGGGTCGGCTGCAGGGGCCCCCCACAGGTGCTTGAGGGGCCCCCTAGCCAGGCGGGGCCCTGGTGCAGCTGAACCAGCTGCACCACGGTAGGTCCGCCCCTGATAGTAATATCGTTTTTAAGGTTGAAGGAAGACTGTAAGTCCATGTAGTTCAACCCACATTAGTGATTGTTATTTTATTATAGGCAACACCATGGGGGGCCATATCTAACATGGGGGGTATGTGCCAGCCCTGGGGGACGTGTGCCAGCCCTGGGGGACTTGTGCCAGCCCTGCGGGACTTGTGCCAGCCCTGGGGGACTTGTGCCAGCCCTGGAGGGCGTGTGCCAGCCCTGGGGGGTGTGTGCCAGCCCTGGGGGACAAGTGCCAGCCCTGGGGGGCGTGTACCAGCCCTGAGGGACAAGTGCCAGCCCTGGGGGACGTGTGCCTGCCCTGGGGGACGTGTGCCTGCCCTGGGGAACGTGTGACAGCCCTGGGGGACAAGTGCCAGCCCTGGGGGACAAGTGCCAGCCCTGGGGGACAAGTGCCAGCCCTGGGGGACTTGTGCCAGCCCTGGGGGGAATTTGCCAGCCCTGGCGGACAAGTGCCAGCCCTGGGGGGCGTGTACCAGCCCTGGGGGGCGTGTACCAGCCCTGGGGGACGTGTGCCAGCCCTGGGGGACAAGTGCCAGCCCTGGGGGACATGTGCCAGCCCTGGGGGACATATGCCAGCCCTGCGGGACTTGTGCCAGCCCTAAGGGGCATGTGCCAGCCCTGGGGGACTTGTGCCAGTCCTGGGGGCATTTGCCAGCCTTGGGGGGCATTTGCCAGCCCTGGGGGACAAGTGCCAGCCCTGGGGGGCGTGTACCAGCCCTGGTGGGCGTGTACCAGCCCTAGGGGACAAGTGCCAGCCCTGGGGGACATTTGCCAGCCCTAGGGGGCATTTGCCAGCCCTGGGGGACAAGTGCCAGCCCTTGGGGGCGTGTACCAGCCTTGGGGGACAAGTGCCAGCCCTGGGGGACATGTGCCAGCCCTGAGGGGCGTGTGCCAGCCCTGGGGGACAAGTGCCAGCCCTGGGGGGCGTGTGCCAGCCCTGGGGGACAAGTGCCAGCCCTGGGGGACATGTGCCAGCCCTGGGGGACAAGTGCCAGCCCTGGGGGAAAAGTGCCAGCCCTGGGGGGCGTCTACCAGCCTTGAGGGACAAGTGCCAGCCCTGAGGGACAAGTGCCAGCCCTGGGGGACATGTGCCTGCCCTGGGGGACGTGTGCCTGCCTTGGGGGACGTGTGTCTGCCCTGGGGAACGTGTGACAGCCCTGGGGGACTTGTGGCAGCCCTGGGGGGTGTGTGCCAGCCCTGGGGGGCGTGTGCCAGCCCTGGGGGACGTGTGCCAGCCCTGGGGGACAAGTGCCAGCCCTGGGGGACAAGTGCCAGCCCTGGAGGACTTGTGCCAGCCCTGGGGGGCATTTGCCAGCCCTGGGGGACAAGTGCCAGCCCTGGGGGGCGTGTACCAGCCCTGGGGGGCGTGTACCAGCCCTGGGGGACATGTGCCAACCCTGGGGGACATGTGCCAGCCCTGGGGGACATGTGCCAGCCCTGGGGGGCGTGTGCCAGTCCTGGGGGACATGTGACAGCCCTGGGGGACATGTGCCAGCCCTGGGGGACGTGTGCCAGCCCTGGGGGACGTGTGACAGCCCTGGGGGACGTGTACCATCTTTCGGGAACGTGTGCTAGCCATAACCAGAATAAGGGGACCATATCTAGGATGGGGGGCTATATCCAAGGATGAGGGAACATGTACCAGGATGAGGGGGCTATGAGGGACATATACCCTATATGGTTTGTAAGAAGGACACTGACATTATAAGTTTGCAGACTTTATGTTAAATGCAAGTCCATAAGTTGGCAATGTATCAGTGATAAAGGCCCAGTGGAAGAACCTAAAATGGTCATATTTAACCCATGACAACACATTAAAAAAATGCGTCAGAATTAAACATACTTATCCGCTACTTTTCATAAATTATCAGCAAACTGGTGAAATTACACCTATCAAAATAAAAATAAAAAATATCAGCCTCCTCCATATCCCCTCTAGCTGTCCTATCCATCGCCAAGATAGGTGCGTTTCCTACCATTTTAGGTAGAAGTAATGTTCCAGCAATTTGCTCCTAATTTAGACAAAGTAGCTCCAGTACTTAAGAACATGTCAACTACTCATTCAGTACTAAAGGCACCACAAAAGAACTCAACATGGTAAAACTCTTGGTTTTCACCTGTGACAACATACAAAACATATACATAGTAACATCGTTTTTAAGGTTGAAGGAAGACTGTAAGTCCATGTAGTTCAACCCACAATAGTGATTGTTATTTTATTATAGGCAACACCATGGGGGGCCATATCTAACATGGGGGGGTATGTGCCAGCCCTGGGGGACGTGTGCCAGCCCTGGGGGACTTGTGCCAGCCCTGGGGGACTTGTGCCAGCCCTGGGGGGCGTGTACCAGCCCTGGGGGACAAGTGCCAGCCCTGGGGGACAAGTGCCAACCCTGGGGGACAAGTGCCAGCCCTGGGGGGCGTGTACCAGCCCTGAGGGACAAGTGCCAGCCCTGGGGGACATGTGCCTGCCCTGGGGAAGTGTGCCTGCCCTGGGGAACGTGTGACAGCCCTGGGGGACTTGTGGCAGCACTGGAGGGTGTGTGCCAGCCCTGGGGGGCGTGTGCCAGCCCTGGGGGACGTGTGCCAGCCCTGGGGGACAAGTTCCAGCCCTGGGGGACAAGTGCCAGCCCTGGGGGACAAGTGCCAGCACTGGGGGGCATTTGCCAGCCCTGGGGGGCGTGTACCAGCCCTGGGGGGCGTGTACCAGCCCTGGGGGACATGTGCCAGCCCTGGGGGACAAGTGCCAGCCCTGGGGGACATGTGCCAGCCCTGGGGGACATGTGCCAGCCCTGGGGGGCGTGTGCCAGCCCTGGGGGACTTGTGCCAGCCCTGGGGGGCATTTGCCAGCCCTGGGGGACAAGTGCCAGCCCTGGAGGACTTGTGCCAGCCCTGGGGGGCATTTGCCAGCCCTGGGAGACAAGTGCCAGCCCTGGGGGGTGTGTACCAGCCCTGGGGGGCGTGTACCAACCCTGGGGGACATGTGCCAGCTTTGGGGGACAAGTGCCAGCCCGGGGGGACATGTGCCAGCCCTGGGGGGCGTGTGCCAGCCCTGGGGGACTTGTGCCAGCCATGGGGGGCATTTGCCAGCTCTGGGGGGCATTTGCCAGCCCTGGGGGACAAGTGCCAGCCCTGGGGGACAAGTGCCAGCCCTGGGGGGCGTGTACCAGCCCTGGGGGACAAGTGCCAGCCCTGGGGGACATGTGCCAGCCCTGGGGGACATGTGCCAGCCCTGGGGGACTTGTGCCAGCCCTGGGGGGCGTGTGCCAGCCCTGGGGGACTTGTGCCAGCCCTGGGGGACATGTGCCAGCCCTGGGGGACATGTGCCAGCCCTGGGGGACGTGTGACAGCCCTGGGGGACGTGTGCTAGCCATAACCAGAATAAGGGGACCATATGTAGGATGGGGGGCTATATCCAAGGTTGAGGGAACATGTACCAGGATGAGGGGCTATGAGGGACATATACCCTATATGGTTTGTAAGAAGGACACTGACATTATAACACAAACTCCATTTAACGTTAAAAATTATTTTTTTCTCTTTTCCTTCACCAAATTAGGGGGTGCGTCTTATAATCAGGTGCGTCTTATAAAGCGAAAAATACGGTAATTATGTCTCAATATTACTTCTGAAAAGGTAATAAGTCAGGCATACAAAGTTTGCAGACTTTATGTTAAATGCAAGTCCATAAGTTGGCAACGTATCAGTGATAAAGGCCCAGTGGAAGAACCTAAAATGGTCATATTTAACCCATGACAACACATTAAAAAAATGCATCAGAATGAAACATACTTATCCGCTACTTTCCATAAATTATCAGCAAACTGGTGAAATTACACCTATCAAAATAAAAAATAAAAAATAACAGCCTCCTCCATATCCCCTCTAGCTGTCCTATCCATCGCCAAGATAGGTGCGTTTCCTACCATTTTAGGTAGAAGTAATGTTCCATCAATTTGCTCCTAATTTAGACAAAGTAGCTCCTGTACTTAAGAACATGTCAACTACTCATTCAGTACTAAAGGCACCACAAAAGAACTCAACATGGTAAAACTCTTGGTTTTCACCTGTGACAACATGCAAAACATATACATAGTAACATCGTTTTTAAGGTTGAAGGAAGACTGTAAGTCCATGTAGTTCAACCCACATTAGTGATTGTTATTTTATTATAGGCAACACCATGGGGGGCCATATCTAACATGGGGGGTATGTGCCAGCCCTGGGGGACGTGTGCCAGCCCTGGGGACTTGTGCCAGCCCTGCGGGACTTGTGCCAGCCCTGGGGGACTTGTGCCAGCCCTGGAGGGCGTGTGCCAGCCCTGGGGGGGGTGTGCCAGCCCTGGGGGACAAGTGCCAGCCCTGGGGGGTGTGTACCAGCCCTGAGGGACAAGTGCCAGCCCTGGGGGACGTGTGCCTGCCCTGGGGGACGTGTGCCTGCCCTGGGGAACGTGTGACAGCCCTGGGGGACAAGTGCCAGCCCTGGGGGACAAGTGCCAGCCCTGGGGGACAAGTGCCAGCCCTGGGGGACTTGTGCCAGCCCTGGGGGGAATTTGCCAGCCCTGGCGGACAAGTGCCAGCCCTGGGGGGCGTGTACCAGCCCTGGGGGGCGTGTACCAGCCCTGGGGGACGTGTGCCAGCCCTGGGGGACAAGTGCCAGCCTGGGGACATGTGCCAGCCCTGCGGGACAATGCCAGCCCTGGGGGACATGTGCCAGCCCTGGGGGCATGTGCCAGCCCTGGGGGACTTTGTGCCAGTCCTGGGGGGCATTGTGCCAGCCTGGGGGCATTTGCCAGCCCTGGGGGACAAGTGCCAGCCCTGGGGGGGACAGCTGTGGTGTACCAGCCCTGGGGGACAAGTGCCAGCCCTGGAGGACTTGTGCCAGCCCTGGGGGGCATTTGCCAGCCCTGGGGGTGTGTACCAGCCCTGGGGGGCGTGTACCAACCCTGGGGGACATGTGCCAGCTTTGGGGGACAAGTGCCAGCCCGGGGGGACATGTGCCAGCCCTGGGGGGCGTGTGCCAGCCCTGGGGGACTTGTGCCAGCCATGGGGGGCATTTGCCAGCTCTGGGGGGCATTTGCCAGCCCTGGGGGACAAGTGCCAGCCCTGGGGGACAAGTGCCAGCCCTGGGGGGCGTGTACCAGCCCTGGGGGACAAGTGCCAGCCCTGGGGGACATGTGCCAGCCCTGGGGGACATGTGCCAGCCCTGGGGGACTTGTGCCAGCCCTGGGGGGCGTGTGCCAGCCCTGGGGGACTTGTGCCAGCCCTGGGGGACATGTGCCAGCCCTGGGGGACATGTGCCAGCCCTGGGGGACGTGTGACAGCCCTGGGGGACGTGTGCTAGCCATAACCAGAATAAGGGGACCATATGTAGGATGGGGGGCTATATCCAAGGTTGAGGGAACATGTACCAGGATGAGGGGGCTATGAGGGACATATACCCTATATGGTTTGTAAGAAGGACACTGACATTATAACACAAACTCCATTTAACGTTAAAAATTATTTTTTTCTCTTTTCCTTCACCAAATTAGGGGGTGCGTCTTATAATCAGGTGCGTCTTATAAAGCGAAAAATACGGTAATTATGTCTCAATATTACTTCTGAAAAGGTAATAAGTCAGGCATACAAAGTTTGCAGACTTTATGTTAAATGCAAGTCCATAAGTTGGCAACGTATCAGTGATAAAGGCCCAGTGGAAGAACCTAAAATGGTCATATTTAACCCATGACAACACATTAAAAAAATGCATCAGAATGAAACATACTTATCCGCTACTTTCCATAAATTATCAGCAAACTGGTGAAATTACACCTATCAAAATAAAAATAAAAAATAACAGCCTCCTCCATATCCCCTCTAGCTGTCCTATCCATCGCCAAGATAGGTG
Organism: Allobates femoralis; assembly: GCA_033576535.1. NCBI lineage: Eukaryota > Metazoa > Chordata > Amphibia > Anura > Aromobatidae > Allobates > Allobates femoralis. Next base: position 533,066,023 of record JARQOC010000004.1, on the reverse strand, counting down.
CGTTTCCTACCATTTTAGGTAGAAGTAATGTTCCATCAATTTGCTCCTAATTTAGACAAAGTAGCTCCTGTACTTAAGAACATGTCAACTACTCATTCAGTACTAAAGGCACCACAAAAGAACTCAACATGGTAAAACTCTTGGTTTTCACCTGTGACAACATGCAAAACATATACATAGTAACATCGTTTTTAAGGTTGAAGGAAGACTGTAAGTCCATGTAGTTCAACCCACATTAGTGATTGTTATTTTATTATAGGCAACACCATGGGGGGCCATATCTAACATGGGGGTATGTGCCAGCCCTGGGGGACGTGTGCCAGCCCTGGGGGACTTGTGCCAGCCCTGCGGGACTTGTGCCAGCCCTGGGGGACTTGTGCCAGCCCTGGAGGGCGTGTGCCAGCCCTGGGGGGGGTGTGCCAGCCCTGGGGGACAAGTGCCAGCCCTGGGGGGTGTGTACCAGCCCTGAGGGACAAGTGCCAGCCCTGGGGGACGTGTGCCTGCCCTGGGGGACTTGTGCCTGCCCTGGGGAACGTGTGACAGCCCTGGGGGACAAGTGCCAGCCCTGGGGGACAAGTGCCAGCCCTGGGGGACAAGTGCCAGCCCTGGGGGACTTGTGCCAGCCCTGGGGGGAATTTGCCAGCCCTGGCGGACAAGTGCCAGCCCTGGGGGGCGTGTACCAGCCCTGGGGGGCGTGTACCAGCCCTGGGGGACGTGTGCCAGCCCTGGGGGACAAGTGCCAGCCCTAGGGGACATGTGCCAGCCCTGCGGGACATATGCCAGCCCTGGGGGACTTGTGCCAGCCCTGGGGGGCATGTGCCAGCCCTGGGGGACTTGTGCCAGTCCTGGGGGGCATTTGCCAGCCTTGGGGAGCATTTGCCAGCCCTGGGGGACAAGTGCCAGCCCTGGGGGGCGTGTACCAGCCCTGGTGGGCGTGTACCAGCCCTGGGGGACAAGTGCCAGCCCTGGGGGACATTTGCCAGCCCTAGGGGGCATTTGCCAGCCCTGGGGGACAAGTGCCAGCCCTTGGGGGCGTGTACCAGCCTTGGGGGACAAGTGCCAGCCCTGGGGGACATGTGCCAGCCCTGGGGGGCATGTGCCAGCCCTGGGGGACTTATGCCAGCCCTGGGGGACTTGTGCCAGCCCTGGGGGGCGTGTGCCAGCCCTGGGGGACTTGTGCCAGCCCTGGGGGGCATTTGCCAGCCCTGGGAGACAAGTGCCAGCCCTGGAGGGCATTTGCCAGCCCTGGGGGACAAGGGCCAGCCCTGGGGGACATGTGCCAGCCCTGGGCGACATGTGCCAGCCCTGGGGGACATGTGCCAGCCTTGGGGGACATGTGCCAGCTCTGGGGGACTTGTGCCAGCCCTGGGGGGCATTTGCCAGCCCTGGGGGGCATTTGCCAGCCCTGGGGGACAAATGCCGTCCCTGGGGGGCGTGTGCCAGCCCTGGGGGACAAGTGCCAGCCCTGGGGGACATGTGCCAGCCCTGGGGGACAAGTGCCAGCCCTGGGGGAAAAGTGCCAGCCCTGGGGGGCGTGTACCAGCCCTGAGGGACAAGTGCCAGCCCTGAGGGACAAGTGCCAGCCCTGGGGGACATGTGCCTGCCCTGGGGGACGTGTGCCTGCCTTGGGGGACGTGTGCCTGCCCTGGGGAACGTGTGACAGCCCTGGGGGACTTGTGGCAGCCCTGGGGGGTGTGTGCCAGCCCTGGGGGCGTGTGCCAGCCCTGGGGGACGTGTGCCAGCCCTGGGGGACAAGTGCCAGCCGTGGGGGACAAGTGCCAGCCCTGGAGGACTTGTGCCAGCCCTGTGGGGCATTTGCCAGCCCTGGGGGACAAGTGCCAGCCCTGGGGGGCGTGTACCAGCCCTGGGGGGGCGTGTACCAGCCCTGGGGGACATGTGCCAGCCCTGGGGGACATGTGCCAGCCCTGGGGGACATGTGCCAACCCTGGGGGGCGTGTGCCAGTCCTGGGGGACATGTGACAGCCCTGGGGGACATGTGCCAGCCCTGGGGGACGTGTGCCAGCCCTGGGGGACGTATGACAGCCCTGGGGGACGTGTACCATCTTTGGGGAACGTGTGCTAGCCATAACCAGAATAAGGGGACCATATCTAGGATGGGGGGCTATATCCAAGGATGAGGGAACATGTACCAGGATGAGGGGGCTATGAGGGACATATACCCTATATGGTTTGTAAGAAGGACACTGACATTATAAGTTTGCAGACTTTATGTTAAATGCAAGTCCATAAGTTGGCAATGTATCAGTGATAAAGGCCCAGTGGAAGAACCTAAAATGGTCATATTTAACCCATGACAACACATAAAAAAAAATGCATCAGAATTAAACATACTTATCCGCTACTTTTCATAAATTATCAGCAAACTGGTGAAATTACACCTATCAAAATAAAAATAAAAAATATCAGCCTCCTCCATATCCCCTCTAGCTGTCCTATCCATCGCCAAGATAGGTGCGTTTCCTACCATTTTAGGTAGAAGTAATGTTCCAGCAATTTGCTCCTAATTTAGACAAAGTAGCTCCAGTACTTAAGAACATGTCAACTACTCATTCAGTACTAAAGGCACCACAAAAGAACTCAACATGGTAAAACTCTTGGTTTTCACCTGTGACAACATACAAAACATATACATAGTAACATCGTTTTTAAGGTTGAAGGAAGACTGTAAGTCCATGTAGTTCAACCCACAATAGTGATTGTTATTTTATTATAGGCAACACCATGGGGGGCCATATCTAACATGGGGGGGTATGTGCCAGCCCTGGGGGACGTGTGCCAGCCCTGGGGACTTGTGCCAGCCCTGGGGACTTGTGCCAGCCCTGGGGGCGTGTGCCAGCCCTGGGGGACAAGTGCCAGCCCTGGGGGACAAGTGCCAACCCTGGGGACAAGTGCCAGCCCTGGGGGCGTGTACCAGCCCTGAGGGACAAGTGCCAGCCCTGGGGACATGTGCCTGCCCTGGGGGAAGTGTGCCTGCCCTGGGAACATGTGACAGCCCTGGGGACTTGTGGCAGCACTGGAGGGTGTGTGCCAGCCCTTGGGGGCGTGTGCCAGCCCTGGGGACGTGTGCCAGCCCTAAGGGACAAGTTCCAGCCCTGGGGGACAAGTGCCAGCACTGGGGGGCATTTGCCAGCCCTGGGGGGCGTGTACCACCCTGGGGGGCGTGTACCAGCCCTGGGGGACATGTGCCAGCCCTGGGGACAAGTGCCAGCCCTGGGGACATGTGCCAGCCCTGGGGGACATGTGTCAGCCCTGGGGGCGTGTGCCAGCCCTGGGGACTTGTGCCAGCCCTGGGGGCATTTGCCAGCCCTGGGGGCATTTGCCAGCCCTGGGGGACAAGTGCCAGCCCTGGGGGACAAGTGCCAGCCCTGGGGGGCGTGTGCCAGCCCTGGGGACAAGTGCCAGCCCTGGGGGACATGTGCCAGCCCTGGGGACTTGTGCCAGCCCTGGGTGGCGTGTGCCAGCCCTGGGGGACTTGTGCCAGCCCTGGGGGACATGTGCCAGCCCTGGGCGACATGTGCCAGCCCTGGGGACGTGTGACAGCCCTGGGGACGTGTACCATCATTGGGGAACGTGTGCTAGCCATAACCAGAATAAGGGGACCATATGTAGGATGGGGGCTATATCCAAGGATGAGGGAACATGTACCAGGATGAGGGGCTATGAGGGACATATACCCTATATGGTTTGTAAGAAGGACACTGACATTATAACACAAACCCCATTTAACATAAAAATTATTTTTTTCTCTTTTCCTTCACCAAATTTGGGTGTGCGTCTTATAATCAAGTGCGTCTTATGAAGCGAAAAATACGGTAATTATGTCTCATATATTACTTCTGAAAAGGTAATAAGTCAGGCATACAAAGTTTGCAGACTTTATGTTAAATGCAAGTCCATAAGTTGGCAACGTATCAGTGATAAAGGCCCAGTGAAGAACTAAAATGGTCATATTTAACCCATGACAACACATAAAAAATGCATCAGAATAAAACATAATTATCCGCTACTTTCCATAAATTATCAGCAAACTGGTGAAATTACACCTATCAAAATAAAAATAAAAATAACAGCCTCCTCCATATCCCCTCTAGCTGTCCTATCCATCGCCAAGATAGGTGCGTTTCCTACCATTTTAGGTAGAAGTAATGTTCCACAATTTGCTCCTAATTTAGACAAAGTAGCTCCAGTACTTAAGAACATGTCAACTACTCATTCAGTACTAAAGGCACCACAAAAGAACTCAACATTGTAAAACTCTGGTTTTCACCTGTGACAACATACAAAACATATACATAGTAACATCGTTTTTAAGGTTGAAGGAAGACTGTAAGTCCATGTAGTTCAACCCACAATAGTAATTGTTATTTTATTATAGGCAAAACCATGGGGGGCCATATCTAACATGGGGGGGTATGTGCCAGCCCTGGGGACGTGTGCCAGCCCTGGGGGACTTGTGCCAGCCCTGCGGGACTTGTGCCAGCCCTGCGCGACTTTTGCCAGCCCTGGGGGACTTGTGCCAGCCCTGGGGGGCGTGTGCCAGCCCTGGGGGGGGTGTGCCAGCCCTGGGGGACAAGTGCCAGCCCTGAGGGACAAGTGCCAGCCCTGGGGGACGTGTGCCTGCCCTGGGGGACGTGTGCCTGCCCTGGGGAACGTGTGACAGCCCTGGGGGACAAGTGACAGCCCTGGGGGACAAGTGCCAGCCCTGGGGAGAAGTGCCAGCCCTGGGGACTTGTGCCAGCCCTGGGGCATTTGCCAGCCCTGGCGGACAAGTGCCAGCCCTGGGGGTGTGTACCAGCCCTGGGGGGCGTATACCAGCCCTGGGGGACGTGTGCCAGCCCTGGGGGACAAGTGCCAGCCCTGGGGGACATGTGCCAGCCCTGGGGGACATATGCCAGCCCTGGGGGGCATGTGCCAGCCCTGGGGGACTTGTGCCAGCCCTGAGGGGCATTTGCCAGCCCTGGGGGGCATTTGCCAGCCCTGGGGGCGTGTACCAGCCCTGGTGGGAGTGTACCAGCCCTGGGGGACAAGTGCCAGCCCTGGGGGACATTTGCCAGCCCTAGGGGGCATTTGCCAGCCCTGGTGGACAAGTGCCAGCCCTTGGGGCGTGTACCAGCCTTGGGGGACAAGTGCCAGCCCTGGGGGACATGTGCCAGCCCTGGGCGACATGTGCCAGCCCTGGGGGACATGTGGCCAGCCCTGGGGGACATATGCCAGCCCTGGGGGGCATGTGCCAGCCCTGGGGGACTTGTGCCAGCCCTGAGGGGCATTTGCCAGCCCTGGGGGGCATTTGCCAGCCCTGGGGGGCGTGTACCAGCCCTGGTGGGAGTGTACCAGCCCTGGGGGACACGTGCCAGCCCTGGGCGACATGTGCCAGCCCTGGGGACATGTGCCAGCCCTGGGGGACATGTGCCAGCTCTGGGGAACTTGTGCCAGCCCTGGGGGCGTGTGCCAGCCCTGGAGGACTTGTGCCAGCCCTGGGGGGCGTGTGCCAGCCCTGGGGACTTGTGCCAGCCCTGGGGGGCATTTGCCAGCCCTGGGAGACAAGTGCCAGCCCTGGGGGAATTTGCCAGCCCTGGGGGACAAGTGCCAGCCCTGGGGGACATGTGCCAGCCCTGGGCGACATGTGCCAGCCCTGGGGGACATGTGCCAGCCTTGGGGGACATGTGCCAGCTCTGGGGGACTTGTGCCAGCCCTGGGGGGCATTTGCCAGCCCTGGGGGGCATTTGTCAGCCCTGGGGAACAAGTGCCAGCCCTGGGGGGCGTGTGCCAGCCCTGGGGGACAAGTGCCAGCCCTGGGGGACATGTGCCAGCCCTGGAGGACATGTGCCAGCCCTGGGGGACAAGAGCCAGCCCAGGGGGACAAGTGCCAGCCCTGGGGGGCGTGTACCAGCCCTGAGGGACAAGTGCCAGCCCTGAGGGACAAGTGCCAGCCCTGGGGGACATGTGCCTGCCCTGGGGGACGTGTGCCTGCCTTGGGGGACGTGTGCCTGCCCTGGGGATCGTGTGACAGCCCTGGGGGACTTGTGGCAGCCCTGGGGGGGTGTGCCAGCCCTGGGGGGCGTGTGCCAGCCCTGGGGGACGTGTGCCAGCCCTGGGGGACAAGTGCCAGCCCTGGGGGACAAGTGGCAGCCCTGGAGGACTTGTGCCAGCCCTGGGGGCATTTGCCAGCCCTGGGGGACAAGTGCCAGCCCTGGGGGGCGTGTACCAGCCCTGGGGGCGTGTACCAGCCCTGGGGGACATGTGCCAGCCCTGGGGGACATGTGCCAGCCCTGGGGGGCGTGTGCCAGTCCTGGGGGACATGTGCCAGCCCTGGGGGACGTGTCCAGCCCAAGGGGACGTGATGACAGCCCTGGGTGGGACTGTACCATCTTTGGGGAACTGCTGTAGCCATAACCAGAATAAGGACCATATCTAAGGATGGGGGGCTATATCCAAGGATGAGGATGAAAGTACCAGGAATGAAGGGCTATGAGGTACATATACCCTATATGGTATTGTAAAGACAAGGACACTGACATTATAAGTTTGCAGACTTTATGTTAAAGCAAGTCCATAAGTTGGCAATGTATCAGTGATAAAGGCCCAGTGGAAGAACCTAAAATGGTCATATTTAACCCATGACAACACATTAAAAAAATGCATCAGAATGAAACATACTTATCCGCTACTTTCCATAAATTATCAGCAAACTGGTGAAATTACACCTATCAAAATAAAAATAAAAAATAACAGCCTCCTCCATAATCCCCTCTAGCTGTCCTATCCAAGCCAAGATAGGTGCGTTTCCTTCCATTTTAGGTAGAAGTAATGTTCCATCAATTTGCTCCTAATTTAGACAAAGTAGCTCCAGTACTTAAGAACATGTCAACTACTCATTCAGTACTAAAGGCACCACAAAAGAACTCAACATGGTAAAACTCTTGGTTTTCACCTGTGACAACATACAAAACATATACATAGTAACATCGTTTTTAAGGTTGAAGGAAGACTGTAAGTCCATGTAGTTCAACCCACAATAGTGATTGTTATTTTATTATAGGCAACACCATGGGGGGCCATATCTAACATGGGGGGGTATGTGCCAGCCCTGGGGGACGTGTGCCAGCACTGGGGGACTTGTGCCAGCCCTGGGGGGCGTGTGCCAGCCCTGCGGGACAAGTGCCAGCCCTGGGGGACAAGTGCCAACCCTGGGGGACAAGTGCCAGCCCTGGGGGGCATGTACCAGCCCTGAGGGACAAGTGCCAGCCCTGGGGTACATGTGCCTGCCCTGGGGAAGTGTGCCTGCCCTGGGGAATGTGTGACAACCCTGGGGGACTTGTGGCAGCACTGGAGGGTGTGTGCCAGCCCTGGGGGGCGTGTGCCAGCCCTGGGGGACGTGTGCCAGCCCTGGGGGACAAGTTCCAGCCCTGGGGGACAAGTGCCAGCCCTGGGGGACAAGTGCCAGCACTGGGGGGCATTTGCCAGCCCTGGGGGGCATTTGCCAGCCCTGGGGGGCGTGTACCAGCCCTGGGGGGCGTGTACCAGCCCTGGGGGACATGTGCCAGCCCTGGGGGACAAGTGCCAGCCCTGGGGGACATGTGCCAGCCCTGGGGGACGTGTGCCAGCCCTGTGGGACGTGTGCCAGCCCTGGGGGACTTGTGCCAGCCCTGGGGGCATTTGCCAGCCCTGGGGGGCATTTGCCAGCCCTGGGGGACAAGTGCCAGCCCTGGGGGACAAGTGCCAGCCCTGGGGGGCGTGTACCAGCCCTGGGGGACATGTTCCAGCCCTGGGGAACATGTGCCAGCCCTGGGGACTTGTGCCAGCCCTGGGGGTGTGTGCCAGCCCTGGGGGACTTGTGCCAGCCCTGGGGGACATGTGCCAGCCCTGGAGGACATGTGCCAGCCCTGGGGGACGTGTGACAGCCCTGGGGACGTGTACCATCATTGGGGTAAAAGCATAGGGGTATTGAGTGCCGCCCCTCAAACTCTTTTGGGGTGCAGCAGTGGGACCCTATTTTCAGAGATGATGGCCTCCACACAACTCTGAAAAAGCTGAAAGGGTCTTCAGGAGAGATGGGCAGTCCAGCTGGGCTATCAGTCACCTCTGCAGCTGTGGTGTCATCCAACAGCTGTCCAAACCTGCATCCCCACCACAAGAACCACTCCGAAGTACTCCCTGGAAATGACATCAGAACCAGTGACAAAGATAAGGGCCACCTACTTCCCCCTGTGGTTTAAGGGTATTGAGTGCTGCTCTAACTGATGGGGTGCAGCTAGGAGACCCTATTTTCAGAGATAATATCCTCTACCCAACTCTCAAAAAGCAGAAAGGGTCTTCAGGAGAGATGGGTAGTCAATCTGGGCTATTAGATAGTCACCTCTGTAGCTGCGGGGTCATACGACTGCTGTCCAGACCTGCATCCCATCACTAGAACCACTCTGAAGTACTCCCTGGAACTGACGTCATAACCAGTGACAAAAGTCCACATTTTACACTACCCCCCGTGGCCTAGGGGCATTGGTTGAGTGATGCTCAAACTGTTGGGGTGCAGCTGTGAGACCCTATTTTCAGAGATGATGTCTTCCACCCAACTCCCAAAAAGCTGTTGGGTCTTCAGGAGAGATGGGCAGTCGAGATAGACACACAGACGGTCACCTCTGTAGCTGAGCTCATTATCCTATGGTTCAATGTAATGTGTGAACATAGCCTAAGGCAAAGCATTCACCCTATCTTTAATAAAGCATACACACACACACACATACACACATAATCACACACATACACACACACACACATACACACACACACATAATCAAACACATACACACACATACACACACACACACACACACACACACACACATAATCACACACATACACACACACACACATACACATAATCACACACACACATATATTCATTCTTAACTATCAAATAGGATGATGACAGCTTTCCAGAACTGCATCCCACCACAAACACCACTCTGGAGTACTCCCTGAAGAATTACGTCCTCAGTGACAGTGAGGAGTTACACTCTTCCCCCCTTGTGGCCTAGGGGTATTGAGTGCCGCCCCTCAAACTCTTTTGGGGTGCAGCAGTGGGACCCTATTTTCAGAGATGATGGCCTCCACACAACTTCTGAAAAAGCTGAAAGGGTCTTCAGGAGAGATGGGTAGTCCAGCTGGGCTATCAGTCACCTCTGCAGCTGTGGTGTCATCCAACAGCTGTCCAAACCTGCATCCCCACCACAAGAACCACTCCGAAGTACTCCCTGGAAATGACATCAGAACCAGTGACAAAGATAAGGGCCACCTACTTCCCCCTGTGGTTTAAGGGTATTGAGTGCTGCTCTAACTGATGGGGTGCAGCTAGGAGACCCTATTTTCAGAGATAATATCCTCTACCCAACTCTCAAAAAGCTAAAGGGTCTTCAGGAGAGATGGGTAGTCAATCTGGGCTATTAGATAGTCACCTCTGTAGCTGCGGGGTCATACGACTGCTGTCCAGACCTGCATCCCATCACTAGAACCACTCTGAAGTACTCCCTGGAACTGACGTCATAACCAGTGACAAAAGACCACATTTTACCTCCCCCCCGTGGCCTAGGGGCATTGGTTGAGTGATGCTCAAACTGTTGGGGTGCAGCTGTGAGACCCTATTTTCAGAGATGATGTCTTCCACCCAACTCCCAAAAAGCTGTTGGGTCTTCAGGAGAGATGGGCAGTCGAGATAGACACACAGACGGTCACCTCTGTAGCTGAGCTCATTATCCTATGGTTCAATGTAATGTGTGAACATAGCCTAAGGCAAAGCATTCACCCTATCTTTAATAAAGCATCACACACACACACACAACACACACAACACACATAACACACACACACACACACACATCACACACACAATCACACATACACATACACACACACATAATCACACATCACACATCACACACAAATCACACACATACACACACACACTAATCACACACATACACACACACAACACACACACACACAATACACACACACATATATTCATTCTTAACTATCAAATAGGATGATGACAGCTGTCCAGAACTGCATCCCACCACAAACACCACTCTGGAGTACTCCCTGGAGAATTACGTCCTCAGTGACAGTGAGGAGCTACACTCTTCCCCTGTTGTGGCCTAGGGGTATTGAGTGCCGCCCCTCAAACTGTTTTGGGGTGCAGCAGTGGGACCCTATTTTCAGAGATGATGGCCTCCACACAACTCTGAAAAAGCTGAAAGGGTCTTCAGGAGAGATGGGTAGTCCAGCTGGGCTATCAGTCACCTCTGCAGCTGTGGTGTCATCCAACAGCTGTCCAAACCTGCATCCCACCACAAGAACCACTCCGAAGTACTCCCTGGAAATGACATCAGAACCAGTGACAAAGATAAGGGCCACCTACTTCCCCCTGTGGTTTAAGGGTATTGAGTGCTGCTCTAACTGATGGGGTGCAGCTAGGAGACCCTATTTTCAGAGATAATATCCTCTACCCAACTCTCAAAAAGCTAAAGGGTCTTCAGGAGAGATGGGTAGTCAATCTGGGCTATTAGATAGTCACCTCTGTAGCTGCGGGGTCATACGACTGCTGTCCAGACCTGCATCCCATCACTAGAACCACTCTGAAGTACTCCCTGGAACTGACGTCATAACCAGTGACAAAAGACCACATTTTACACTCCCCCCCGTGGCCTAGGGGCATTGGTTGAGTGATGCTCAAACTGTTGGGGTGCAGCTGTGAGACCCTATTTTCAGAGATGATGTCTTCCACCCAACTCCCCAAAAAGCTGTTGGGTCTTCAGGAGAGATGGGCAGTCGAGATAGACACACAGACGGTCACCTCTGTAGCTGAGCTCATTATCCTATGGTTCAATGTAATGTGTGAACATAGCCTAAGGCAAAGCATTCACCCTATCTTTAATAAAGCATACACACACACACACACACACACACACACATAATCACACACATACACACACACACACACAAAACACACACACACATAACACACAATACAACACACACACATAAACACACACTAACACACAAACAACACACACATACACACACACATACACACACACATAATCACCACACATACACACACACACACAAACACACACACATATCACACACATCACATATATTCATTCTTAACTATCAAATAGGATGATGACAGCTGTCCAGAACTGCATCCCACCACAAACACCACTCTGGAGTACTCCCTGGAGAATTACGTCCTCAGTGACAGTGAGGAGCTACACTCTTCCCCTGTTGCGGCCTAGGGGTATTGAGTGCCGCCCCTCAAACTGTTTTGGGGTGCAGCAGTGGGACCCTATTTTCAGAGATGATGGCCTCCACACAACTCTGAAAAAGCTGAAAGGGTCTTCAGGAGAGATGGTAGTCCAGCTGGGCTATCAGTCACCTCTGCAGCTGTGGTGTCATCCAACAGCTGTCCAAACCTGCATCCCCACCACAAGAACCACTCCGAAGTACTCCCTGGAAATGACATCAGAACCAGTGACAAAGATAAGGGCCACCTACTTCCCCCTGTGGTTTAAGGGTATTGAGTGCTGCTCTAACTGATGGGGTGCAGCTAGGAGACCCTATTTTCAGAGATAATATCCTCTACCCAACTCTCAAAAAGCTAAAGGGGTCTTCAGGAGAGATGGGTAGTCAATCTGGGCTATTAGATAGTCACCTCTGTAGCTGCGGGGTCATACGACTGCTGTCCAGACCTGCATCCCATCACTAGAACCACTCTGAAGTACTCCCTGGAACTGACGTCATAACCAGTGACAAAAGACCACATTTTTACCTCCCCCCCGTGGCCTAGGGGCATTGGTTGAGTGATGCTCAAACTGTTGGGGTGCAGCTGTGAGACCCTATTTTCAGAGATGATGTCTTCCACCCAACTCCCAAAAAGCTGTTGGGTCTTCAGGAGAGATGGGCAGTCGAGATAGACACACAGACGGTCACCTCTGTAGCTGAGCTCATTATCCTATGGTTCAATGTAATGTGTGAACATAGCCTAAGGCAAAGCATTCACCCTATCTTTAATAAAGCATACACACACACACACACACACACATAATCACACACATACACACACACACACACATAATCACACACATATACACACACACATAATCACACACATACACACACACACACATAATCACACACATACACACACACACATAATCACACACATACACACACACACACACACACACACACACACATAATCACACACACACATATATTCATTCTTAACTATCAAATAGGATGATGACAGCTTTCCAGAACTGCATCCCACCACAAACACCACTCTGGAGTACTCCCTGGAGAATTACGTCCTCAGTGACAGTAAGGAGCTACACTCTTCCCCCCTTGTGGCCTAGGGGTATTGAGTGCCGCCCCTCAAACTGTTTTGGGGTGCAGCAGTGGGACCCTATTTTCAGAGATGATGGCCTCCACACAACTCTGAAAAAGCTGAAAGGGTCTTCAGGAGAGATGGGTAGTCCAGCTGGGCTATCAGTCACTTCTGCAGCTGTGGTGTCATCCAACAGCTGTCCAAACCTGCATCCCCACCACAAGAACCACTCCGAAGTACTCCCTGGAAATGACATCAGAACCAGTGACAAAGATAAGGGCCACCTACTTCCCCCTGTGGTTTAAGGGTATTGAGTGCTGCTCTAACTGATGGGGTGCAGCTAGGAGACCCTATTTTCAGAGATAATATCCTCTACCCAACTCTCAAAAAGCTAAAGGGGTCTTCAGGAGAGATGGGTAGTCAATCTGGGCTATTAGATAGTCACCTCTGTAGCTGCGGGGTCATACGACTGCTGTCCAGACCTGCATCCCATCACTAGAACCACTCTAGGCCGTGGACTGGGACTGACAGAGTAAAATCTTCTACTATTTATTATTTTCACTGCATTGAAAATGTTTTTTGTAATCTGGAATAAATATTAGTAGAGATTTCTCTCTGTTATAACAACCACCAGCCCTACACACAAAGCAGCATGTAGCCAGGATCACTATTATTGTGCTTATGATAAAATCTCTAATAAGTATGTACACCCTGGATAGACGGTCACCCTCATTGTGGCCAGGTTTACCCTTAAAGACAAAGCCCAACCATGAATCCTCTATGTACAGATATGTGCAGCATCAGGTGTATAATTGTATGCTGATCCATGTCCATTATACAGGATCTCTCCTCCTCTATACAGATGACATGACGACTGCCTGCAGCCGCCAGCAGAGGGCGCACAGGAGCCATACCTGACATGTACCGTGTGACAGCCCCGCTTCCATCCTCCGAGCTCCGTCTTCCAGGCTCCCTCCTCCGGGCTTTCCACGTCCTCCCGGCTGTCATCCTTCCTCCCTGTTTTGGGATCCGCCGGGGACAGACTCGGGATCAGCTCTCCTCTCCGCCGTTTCTTCATCAGGACCGTTGGGGCCGGCGCTCCACACAGAACGTGCGGGTGATGACGTCACAGCATAGCGCGCGTCATCCGCAGTGAGGCGTCATAGCAGAGGCCTGGGAGCAGGGGGCGGAGCTTAAGATGTTTACACTATTCTTATGTAGCTATTAGGGACAGTGCAGCACTGGGAGCATCTCATTATATGGGGTCTGTGGGGAATATACTATACTGAGGGCTGTGGGGGATATACTATATTGAGGGCTGTGGGGGATATACTATACTGAGGGCTGTGGGGGATATACTATACCGAGGGCTGTGGTGGTATCATATTACACTGGAGTCTGTGGGGATCTATTATATAATTGCGAATGGGTTTTTTGCCCCTTTTGAGTCCGCTCGCAATGCGAGTCGGCGTGGTCACGTGGATACGCCCGAAGCATTGGCCGCGCAGCGGCCATTGTGAGCAGTTCTAAGGCGACTCGCTATGCCCGCGCAGCGGGCATGGCGAGTCGCCTTAGCAGCGCGAAGCATTGGCCGCGAAGCGGCCATTGCGAGTCAGAGACTCGCCCTTCTAGAATCCCGATGCATGTGCATCGGGCACCCAGCTAGTATATTATACTGAGGGCTGTGGGGACATCATATTACACTGGAGTCTGTGGGGACATTATATTTTATGGGGTCTGTGGGGAGATTGTATTATATGGGGTCTGTGGAGACATTGTATTACATGGGTCTGTGGGGACATCATATTATATAGGGTATGTGAAGACATTATATTACATGGGGTCTGTGGAGACATTATATTGTATGGGGTCTGTGGGGACATTATATTACATGGGGTCTGTGAAGACATTATATTACATGGGGTCTGTGGAGACATTATATTGTATGGGGTCTGTGGGGACATTATATTGTATGGGGTCTGTGGGGACATTATATTATATGGGGTCTGTGGGGACATTATATTATATGGGGTCTGTGAGGACATTATATTGTATGGGGCTGTGGAGACATTATATTACATGGGGTCTGTGGAGACATTATATTACATGGGGTCTGTGGAGACATTATATTACATGGGGTCTGTGGAGACATATTATATGGGGTCTGTGAGGACATTGTATTATATGGGGTCTGTGGAGACATTATATTACATGGGGTCTGTGGGGACATTATATTACATGGGGTCTGTGAGGACATTGTATTATATGGGGTCTGTGGAGACATTATATTATATGGGGGCTGTGGAGACATTATATTATATGGGGGCTGTGGAGACATTATATTATATGGGGTCTGTGGGGACATTATATTATATGGGGTCTGTGAGGACATTATATTACATGGGGGCTCTGGAGACATTATATTACATGGGGTCTGTGGAGACATTATATCACATGGGGGCTGTGGAGACATTATATTATATGGGGTCTGTGGAGACATTATATTACATGGGGGCTGTGGAGACATTATATTATATGGGGTCTGTGGAGACATTATATTATATGGGGCTGTGGAGACATTGTATTACATGGGGTCTGTGGGGAGATTATATTATATGGGGTCTGTGGTGGCATTATATTATACTAGATGGTGGCCCGATGGTAACGCATCGGGTATTCTAGAATATGTATGTAGTTTACATACTGTGATTGACAGAACATGTTCAGTTAACGTGAGTGAACTATATATATATATATAGCAGCGCTATGGTATATGATGGTACATTACAGCACTTGTATAGCAGCAATATAGTATATGGCAGTACATTACAGCACATGTATAGCAGCACTATAGTATATGGCAGTACATTACAGCACATGTATAGCAGCACTATAGTATATATCAATACATTATAGTACATGTATAGCAGCACTATAGTATATGGCGGTACATTACAGTACATGTATAGCAGCACTATAGTATATGGCGGTACATTACAGTAAATGTATAGCTGCTCTATAGTATATGGCGGTACATTACAGCACATGTATAGCAGCACTATGGTATATGGTGGTACATTACAGCACATGTATAGCAGCAGTACGGTATATGGCGATACTCCGCCCCCCTGCGCCTCCTGGCTCCACTACAGTAAAAGTAAAAATAAAAAAATCCTCAGTGGGGATACTCACTTGTCCGCCGGCTCGCTCCACCTCCGTCTTCTAGGTCCTACAGGCCTTCAGGACCTGTCATTGCCTGGGAATCCGATCAGCTGATCGGTCACATGACCGCTAACTGCCGAGGCAGCAGGATGGAGCAGGGGGGCAGGAAGGTGACGGGGGGGAGGCAGGATGGTGACGGGGGGGGGCAGGATGGTGGCGGGGGGCAGCATGGAGCGAGCGGGGCAGGATGGAGCCAGCGGGGCAGAATATAGCCAGGGGGGCAGGGTGGAGTCGAGGGGGGAGCAGGATGGAGCCGGCGGGAGGGGCAGGATGGAGACTATGGGGGGAACTGGAAGGAGCCGGCGGGGGGCAGGATGGAACCGGGGGGGGGAAGGTTGGAGCGATCAGGGCAGGATGGAGCCGGCGGGTCAGAATGGAGCCGGGGGGCAGGATGGACCCGGGGGTGGGGCAGGATGGAGCCAGGGTGGGGCAGGATGGAGCCAGGGGTGGGGCAGGATGGAGCCGATGGGGTGGCAGGATGGAGATAGCGGGGGGCAGGATGGAGTCGGCGGGGGGAACAGGATGGAGCCGGTGAGGGGGGCAAGATGGAGTCGGGGGGGGCAGGATGGAGCGATCAGGGCAGGAAGGAGCCGATGGGGGGGCAGGATGGAGTCAGCGGGGAGCAGGATGGAGCAAGCGGGGCAGGATGGAATGTTCGGTAACCGGGAGCAATAGCAAGTAGTGTCCTGCTAGGACCTTGCATGATGTCAGAATGACATCGGCGTTCGGCGCTGTGATTGGCCCACTCGCAGTCATGTGATGTGACGTGCATATCACATGACCACGAGCGGGCCAATCACAGTGCCGTACGCCGATGTCATTCTGACATCATGCAAGGTCCTAGCAGAACACTGCCTGCTACTGCTCCCGGTTACTGAACACTCGGCAGAGAGGTAAGTATAAGAATCTTTATTATTTTTAATACATTTGTCTTTATTTTACATTTGATTTCGCAGTGTATAATGCACTGCGAAATCCAATCACTAGAGAAGTAGCCCTAAGGAGCAGGGGGACATGGGGAGCGGGAGCGCAAGCAGGGCAGAGGAGCGGGATATGGAGCACGGGCAGGACAGGAGGAGAGGGGGGGTAAGCGGGGGCAGGGCAGAGGAGTCGGGTATGGAGCATGGGCAGGACAGGAGGAGCGGGGGGACGCGCGAGCAGGGCAGAGGTACGGGGTATGGAGCGGGGCAGGACAGGAGGAGCGGTGGGAAGCGCGAGCAGGATAGAGGAGCGGGGTATGGAGCGCAGGCAGGCCACCATCGGACCCGTGTATCCCAGCAACAGCAGCGCTCACGCGCCGCTGTCGCCGGGCTGCAAATTCGAACTTTGAATTTGCGCGCGTTTTTGCATAGTCTGCACTCAATGACTGGCATCTGTCTGGCGCACGATTTCTGTGACCAACAGACGCCTTAGACAAGTATATAGTGCGTAGATGGGGGCTGTGGGGAGATTATATTATATGGGGTCTGTGGGGAGATTATATTATATGGGGTCTGTGGGGACATTATATTTTATGGGGTCTGTGGGGACATTATATTTTATGGGGTCTGTGGGGAGATTATATTATATGGGGTCTGTGGGGACATTATATTATATGGGGGCTGTGGGGACATTATATTATACTAGCTGGGTGCACGATGCAGATGCATCGGGATTCTAGCAGAGCGAGTCTCTGACTCGCAATGGCCGCTTCGCGGCCAATGCTTCGCACTGCTAAGGCGACTCGCCATGCCCGCTGCGCGGGCATAGCGAGTCGCCTTAGAACTGCTCGCAATGGCCGCTGCGTGGCCAATGCTTCGGTCGTATCCACATGACGACATTGACTCGCAGCGTGAGCGGACTCAAAAGGGGCAAAAATCCCATTCGTGATTATATATAGACTAGCTGTGAGCCCGATGCAAATGCATCGGGATTCTAGAACGTGCATTAATTTGATTATAGTAGTTATAGCTGTTAGCCTGATGCAAATGCATCGGGTATCTAAAATATGTTTATTGTTTTTTTAAACATTTTTAAATAATAATCGCATCATCAATAGCAATAATATAAGCCATAGCATTATTATTAGCAGTAATAGCAGTATTAATAGCATTATTAGCAGTATTATGAGCATTAATAACAGTATTAATAGCATTATTATTAGCATTAATAGCATTATTAATAGCATTATTAGCATTAATAATAGCATTAATAACATTATTAATAGCATTAATAGCATTATTATTAACATGAATAGCATTAATAATAGCATTATTAGCATTAATAATAGCATTAATAACATTATTAATAGCATTAATAGCATTATTATTAGCATTAATAGCATTAATAATAACATTATTAGCATTAATAATAGCATTAATAACATTATTAATAGCATTAATAGTATTATTATTAGCATTAATAGCATTAATAATAGCATTATTAGCATTAATAATAGGATTAATAACATTATTAATAGCATTAATAGCATTATTATTAGCATTAATAATAGCATTATTAGCATTAATAATAGCATTAATAACATTATTAATAGCATTAATAGCATTATTATTAGCATTAATAGCAATATTAATAGCATTAATAGGATAAATATTAGCATTAATAGCATAATTAATAGCATTAATAGCATTATTAATAGCATTAATAGCATTATTATTAGCATTAATAGCATTAATAATAGCATTAATACCATTAATAATAGCATTAATAGCATTATTATTAGCATTAATAGCATTAATAATGCCATTAATAGGATAAATATTAGCATTGATAGCATTAATAGCATAATTAATAGCATTAATAGCATTATTAATAGCATTAATAGCATTATTATTAGCATTAATAGCATTAATAGGATAAATATTAGCATTAATAGCATTATTAATAGCATTATTATTGGCATTAATAGCATTAATAATAGCATTATTAGCATTAATAATAGCATTAATAACATTATTAATAGCATTAATAGCATTATTATTAGCATTAATAGCATTATTATTAGAATTAATAGCATTAATAATACCATGAATAGGATAAATATTAGCATTAATAGCAATAATAGCATAATTAATAGCATTAATAGCATTATTAATAGCATTAATAGCATTAATAGGATAAATATTAGCATTAATAGCATTATTAATAGCATTAATAATACCATTAATAGGATAAATATTAGCATTAATAGCATTAATAGCATTATTAATAGCATTAATAGCATTATTATTAGCATTAATAGCATTAATAATAGCATTATTAGCATTAATAATAGCATTAATAACATTATTAATAGCATTAATAGCATTATTATTAGCATTAATAGCATTAATAGAATTATTATTCGCATTAATAGCATTAATAATACCATTAATAGGATAAATATTAGCATTAATAGCATTAATAGCATAAATAATAGCATTAATAGCATTATTAATAGCATTAATAGCATTATTATTAGCATAAATAGCATTAATAATAGCATTATTAGCATTAATAATAGCATTAATAAAATTATTAATAGCATTAATAGCATTATTATTAGCATTAATAATAGCATTATTAGCATTAATAATAGCATTAATAACATTATTAATAGCATTAATAGCATTATTATTAGCATTAATAGCAATATTAATAGCATTAATAGGATAAATATTAGCATTAATAGCATAATTAATAGCATTAATAGCATTATTAATAGCATTAATAGCATTATTATTAGCATTAATAGCATTAATAATAGCATTAATAATAGCATTAATAGCATTAATAATAGCATTAATAACATTATTAATAGCATTATTAATAGCATTAATAGCATTATTATTAGAATTAATAGCATTAATAATACCATTAATAGGATAAATATTAGCATTAATAGCATTTAATAGCATAAATAATATAGCATTAATAGCATTAATTAATAGCATTAATAGCATTATTATTACATAAATAGCATTAATAATAGCATTATTAGCATTAATAATAGCATTAATAGCATTATTAATAGCATTAATAGCATTATTATTAGCATTAATAGCATTAATAATACATTATATAGCATTAATAATATATAGCATTAATAAGCATATAATTAATAGCATTAATAGCATTATTATTAAGATTAATAAGCATTAATAGCATTATTAATTAATAATAGCATTAATAGCATTATTAATAGCATTAATAGCATTATTATTAGCATTATAGCATTAATAATAGCATTAATAGCATTAATAATACATTAATAACATATAATAGCATAATAATAGCAATTTAATTTAATAGCATTATGTATTATGCATAATAATAGCATTAATAGCAATAATATTAGCATTAATAAGCATTATTAATAGCATTAATAGCATTAATTAGATAAATTATTAGCATTAATATATATTAATAGCTAATAGCATTATATATATAAGCATTAATAGCATTAATAATTACATAGTATATAGCATTAATAATAGCATTAATAGCATTAAAATAAATAGCATTAATAGCATTATTAGCATAAAATAAAGAATAATAGCATTAATAGCATTATTATTAGCATTAATAGCATTAAAGATAATTATTAGCATTAATACATTAAGCATTATATAGCATTAATAGCATTATATTAGCATTAATAGCATTAATAGCAAGCATTAATTAGCATTAATACATTAATAGCATTAATAATAATAGCATTAATAGATAATAGCATTATTAATAGCATTAATAGCATTAATTATTAGCATAATAGCAATTAATTAATAGCATTAATAGCATATAATAGCATAGCATATTAGCATTAATACATATGCATATAATTAAAATAGCATATTATAATAATAGCATTAATAACATATAATAGCATTAATAGCATTATTATTAGCATTAATAGCATTAATAATAGGATTATTAGCATTAATAATAGCATTAATAACATTATTATTAGCATTAATAGCATAATTATTAGCATTAATAGCATTATTATTAGCAGTAATATCATTATTATTAGAATTTTTTTTTTTAATTATTATTTTTTATTTAATTATTTATTATTTTTTATTTATTTTTTTATTATTTTTTAATTATTTTTTAATTATTTTTTTTATTATTAAATTTTTTATTTAGGCTGAGACCCAGTTCTCATTCAGGTCCGTTGGAAGGGCTGATATAATTAGCATATATGTATTTTTTTTTATTATTATTTTTATTGAATTATTTATTATTTTTTATTTATTTTTTTTATTATTTTTTAATTATTTTTTAATTATTTTTTTTATTATTAAATTTATTATTTAGGCTGAGACCCAGTTCTCATTCAGGTCCGCTGGAAGGGCTGATATAATTAGCATATATTTATTTTTTTTATTATTATTTTTATTGAATTATTTATTATTTTTTATTTATTTTTTTATTATTTTTTAATTATTTTTTAATTATTTTTTTTATTATTAAATTTATTATTTAGGCTGAGACCCAGTTCTCATTCAGGTCCGCTGGAAGGGCTGATATAATTAGCATATATTTATTTTTTTTATTATTATTTTTATTGAATTATTTATTTATTTATTTATTTTTTTTTTATTATTTTTTAATTATTTTTTAATTATTTTTTTTATTATTAAATTTATTATTTAGGCTGAGACCCAGTTCTCATTCAGGTCCGCTGGAAGGGCTGATATAATTAGCATATATTTATTTTTTTTATTATTATTTTTATTGAATTATTTATTATTTTTTATTTATTTTTTTATTATTTTTTAATTATTTTTTAATTATTTTTTTTATTATTAAATTTATTATTTAGGCTGAGACCCAGTTCTCATTCAGGTCCGCTGGAAGGGCTGATATAATTAGCATATATTTATTTTTTTTATTATTATTTTTATTGAATTATTTATTTTTTTTTATTTATTTTTTTATTATTTTTTAATTATTTTTTAATTATTTTTTTTATTATTAAATTTATTATTTAGGCTGAGACCCAGTTCTCATTCAGGTCCGCTGGAAGGGCTGACATAATTAGCATATATTTATTTTTTTTATTATTATTTTTATTGAATTATTTATTATTTTTTATTTATTTTTTTATTATTTTTTAATTATTTTTTAATTATTTTTTTTATTATTAAATTTATTATTTAGGCTGAGACCCAGTTCTCATTCAGGTCCGCTGGAAGGGCTGATATAATTAGCATATATTTATTTTTTTTATTATTATTTTTATTGAATTATTTATTATTTTTTATTTATTTTTTTATTATTTTTTAATTATTTTTTTTATTATTAAATTTATTATTTAGGCTGAGACCCAGTTCTCATTCAGGTCCGCTGGAAGGGCTGATATAATTAGCATATATTTATTTTTTTTATTATTATTTTTATTGAATTATTTATTATTTTTTATTTATTTTTTTATTATTTTTTAATTATTTTTTTTATTATTAAATTTATTATTTAGGCTGAGACCCAGTTCTCATTCAGGTCCGCTGGAAGGGCTGATATAATTAGCATATATTTATTTTTTTTATTATTATTTTTATTGAATTATTTATTATTTTTTCTTTATTTTTTTATTATTTTTTAATTATTTTTAAATAATGTTTTTTATTATTTAATTTATTTATTTTTTTAAGTCAGACTGAGACACAGTTCTCATTCAGGTCCGCATTTTTTTTTTTTTTTATTATTATTTTTATTTAATTATTTATTATTTTTTAATTATTTTTTAATTCTTTTTTAATTCTTTTTTTTATTATTAAATTTATTTATTTTTTTACTTGCGAGTGAGACACAGTTCTCATTCAGGTCCGCCTTTTTTTTCCCCATTGACATACATTAGCGGTGTGTCGGCGATTTTATGGCCGGCCACCTGGTTCTATTTGTCGGCCCTAAAGTCGCGGACACACCGCTAATGCATGTCTATGGGCAGTCAGCTCGAATTCTGATTGGTCGGCGTCCAATCCGAAATCGGGCTGACTGCCCATAGACATGCATTAGCGGTGTGTCCGCGATTTTAGGGCCGACAAATAGAACCAGGTGGCCGGCCATAAAATCGCAGACACACCGCTAATGTATGTCAATGGGGAAAAAAAAAGGCGGACCTGAATGAGAACTGCGTCTCAGTCTGAGGGGCTCTTCTGATTGGCTGAGGGCAGTATACAGCGACCAATCAGAAGAGGGCCTCAGATCTCATTGAGATAGAATGGGGGATTTTTCGTCCATTCTATCTTAATGAGACGGAAGAGGACGTCGGAGGTGGAAGTTAGCGAAAAGAAGACAGAAGATCCCCAGGGCCGGACGAAGAGGCGGAGATGGCGGAAAGAAGAGAGAAGACCCCCGGGGCCGGAGGAAGAGGACGCCTGGCCGGACGGAGGACTTATGGATCGGACGGACGATCAGATGACTTGAAGGCATGTAAGTGATCGACGGGGACGTTAGGTTAGGGGACGGCGGGGGCTTCGGGTGTAGGGCCTTAGGTGACAGCGGCGTTAGGTTAGGGGACTGCGGGGGCTTAGGGTGTAGGGCTTTAGCGAGAGGGGCAGGGGGTAGACGGCGGGGCTTAGGGGGTATCGGCGGGGGCTTAGGATGCTGTGGGTCGGGGGTTAGGTGGTCGGGGCTTAGCGTGTACGGGTGCGGCGGACTTAGGGGGTATCGGCGGGGGCCTAGGATGCTACGGGGGTTAGGGGGTAGGGTCTTAGGGGCGGTGGTGCCTTAGGGGGTAGGCGGCATGGCTTAGGGGGTATCGGCGGGGGCCTAGGATGCTACGGGTCTTAGGGGGTAGGGGCTTAGGGGCTGCTGCGGGGCTTAGGGGGTAGGGGCTTAGGGGCTGCTGCGGGGCTTAGGGGGTAGGGGCTTAGGGGCTGCTGCGGGGCTTAGGGGGTAGGGGCTTAAGGGCGGCGGTGGCTTAGGGGGTAGACGGCGGGGGCTTAGGATGCTGCGGGTCGGGGGTTAGGTGGTCGGGGCTGCTGCGGGGCTTAGGGGGTAGGGGCTTAGGGGCGGCGGTGACTTAGGGGGTAGACGGCGGGGCTTAGGGGGTATCGGCGGGGGCTTAGGATGCTGCGGGTCGGGGGTTAGGTGGTCGGGGCTTAGCGTGTAGGGGTGGGGCGGACTTAGGGGGTAGGGCCTTAGGTGCGGCGGGGTGGTTTTGTTGCGGGGTGGGTGTGTGGACATGGGGGTGGGTGTGCGGACATGGGGGGGCTGTGCGGACATGGGGGTGGGTGTGCGGACATGGGGGTGGGTGTGCGGACATGGGGGGGCTGTGCGGACATGGGGGGGGGCTGTGCGGACATGGCGGTGGGTGTGCGGACATGGGGGTGGGGCGGCTATGCGGACATGGGGGGCCTGTTTGGACCTGGGTGAGGCTGTGCGGACATTGGGGGGGCGAGTTGTGGGTAGCGGGGAGCGGAGGCGGCTATGCCGCCTCCGCTCCATGGTCCCCGGGGAGCGAGTTGCGGCTCAGGCAGCGACTCGCAATGGCCTCGCGGCCATTGCTCGCGCTACCTGAGCGGTAAATCGGTAAATTTGTAGCCGAGGCTGTGGATCGATTTTGGGGCAGCGGCTCGCAATGGCCGCTTCGCGGCCATTGCTCGCCCTGGGCCAGCGACTCGCAATGGCCTCGCGGCCATTGCTCGCGCAGCAATGGGCGCTTCGCGCCCAATGTTAAATTCGTATCCACATGACGACATCGGAAAGTGCGCGCGTAGGGGCGCTTTTCCGATTCGCGATTATATAATAGATGGGGGCTGTGGGGACATTATATTATATGGGGGCTGTGGGGACATTATATGGGGTCTGTGGAGACATTATATTGTGTGGGGACATTATATTATACGGGGTCTGTGAGGACATTATATTATATGGGGTCTGTGGAGACATTATATTATATGGGGTCTGTGAGGACATTATATTATATGGGGTCTGTGGGGGATATTACACTGAGGTCTGTGGATACATCATATACTGGGATCTGTGGGGTATATTAGATAACTTTTAGGCCCCTTTCACTGATTTTTTTTTTTTTGCTGATTGTGTCAGATTTATCGCATCTGCCACCTAACGGTCGCACTTGCGGCAACCCCCATGCATTGCCTATGGGGCTTGCGGCTGGTGCAGTATTGCCACGATCCGGTACTTGCAGCAGTTGCGGCCGCAGAAAAATACGCTGCTGACCATGTTTTTTTTCGCGGCCGCAACTGCCGTTAAGCAGCAGATGCGGTAAATCTGCCGGATCTGCCTCAATCAGCAAAAAGCGCTGATGTAAAAGGGGCCTTAGGCTCTTTTCACATCACGCTCATGCAGCAGCGTTTTTTTCACTTACTGCAAGTCCTATAGGGAATGAATTGTGTTTGCTGCAAGACAGCTGTTACGCAGCTGATGCAGCAAACCCTGCCGTGATTTACAAAAATCGCTGATGTGAAAGGAGCAGAGCTGCGACTAGGTATTTCAGGTCCCCTGACTGCCAAATTTTGGGGCCCCCCTGAGACTCTTCCCAGTCTACACCTGGCTCCGCTTCCACCCACCAAACATACATATTTAAAGTGAAAAATTGGAACATCAGCAAAAATTACCTCAATTTATGTGCAAAGCTTTCCCAACCAGCAATCCAGATAGTACCTTACAATAGAGTAAAAAATGGAAAAACAGCACACAAAAATAGAAAAAAGTGGACTTTATTGCCCAATGCATGGCCATGCCATTGGGCAATAAAGTCTACTTTTCTCCTTCGCCTCATTGGGGGACACAGGACCGTGGGTGTTATGCTGCTGTCCACTAGGAGGCGACACTAAGCAATCTGCAAAAGAGTAACAGTGGCTCCTCCTCCTCAGTATACACCCCTGGGGCAGGCACTGCCTCCCCAGTTTTTTGCTTAGTGTCGAAGGAGGCACACGACCATTTTTTACTCTCATCTTTTTCTTCCGATGAAGAAAAGTGGGTCCGGTGTGACCCCCGGCATGCTCCCTCCTCGGCCACCCACTGTTGGGGCGCTAGGTTGAGGTTGAGAATCCATACATATGCCGTACTCCTTTCTCGGCCTCCCACTGTTGGGTTGCTGGGTTAAGGTTGAGACAGCCCAGCATAACACCCTCCTTCCTCATTCTCTTCGGTCTGAGGTGAAGTAGAAGCTGACGGCCTGCCAGATGACGTCCCCCTAATCACCCCTGGGTGTTTTAGGCAGTGGCACCACAGGTATCAGCAGCCCCTGGCTGCAGGGGCTGGAGATGTACGGCTGCCTGCAGCAAGGCTAGCAGGAGATACAGCTTTCCAAGGCTACACTGGCTACAAGATGCTGAGGCTGCATGGAGGGGGCTCTTGAAAACCAGCACAGGCTTCCAGTGCTCTTGCACAGCCTGCACAGCTGAGGGGCACACAGCACAAGAACGTGCAGCTGCATCCACTGGAGCAGCTTGCACATACTGTGGAGCATCCCCCTGATATACTGGCGGTTCCCCCGCCAGTGCCTTACTCTCTGCCCCCGGGACCTTCTTTTCCCGGTTTTCTGGGCCCCCCAGCGCCGTTTTCGCGCCTCCGCGCCGGCCCCTCACTATTTCCGGAGGCCTCAACTAATTGAGGCCCCGGCTTGGGCCTAGCGCGGAGGCCGCAACCCCTGCACCGCCCCCGTCCCGCCCCGCCGGATGACGCGGACGCGCGTCATACTGGGGGCGGAGCCGAGAACGGGCGCGTTTTCCAGCAAGGAGCCCGCCCGTTTAGCTCCGCCCCTTCCTCCTTCTCCTGCACGGACGCCATTAGCCCTGCACGTGGACCCGGCCTCAGCCATCCGGGGGGACACAGGATCCAGGCGGCCTGTCACAGCGGCGCTGGGGGCTGGTAAGACCTCTGCAGGGATCTCCTCTGCAGAGGTTTCTCTGTCTCTCTCTCTCTCTCCCCTCTGTGTCCCCCTGCAGCAGGCACTGTTAGACCACAGTGATCCTACTCAGCCCCTCAACTAAGGGCCCAGGCACCTAGCTGGACAGCTAGACAGTGCCTGATTACACAGGGGACTCCTGGTTACCTTATATACTTCTCACTGGCCCATACCACAATGTCTGGCAATAAGAGTAAGAAAGGCTCCAAGGCAGCCAGCACTTACTATGCTACCTGCACTATTTGTCAGGCTGACCTCCCTGCAGGATGCACCTCGCCACATTGTGAGAGCTGCACGCAGGCTGCGGACACTGAGACCCCCACTACCCGGGCTTCTAACAGTGCCCCTGACCCTACCCCTGCGTGGGCCACGGTCATGTCTCAGAATATGACGCAGTCCATGGACAGATTGTCTGACACACTGCTGCAGTTTATGCAAGCCCGTTCGCCACCTGCAGCCGCTGTTCAGGCTTCTGCGTCGCAGCAGGAAGTCCTAGAACCGCGACAGACTGCTGACCCTGACCCGTCAGCCTCCGACTCTGGCCGTAAGAGACCACCACCTTCTCCAGAGTCCAATGCAGGCTCTGCAGCCTCTGCTTCCCGAAGGCGTCAAGATGACGCGCAGGACTCCGAAGGTCTCTGCTCTTCGAGCTCGGAGGATCACTTAGATGACTCCCTAGATTTGGATACGACCGATACGGTCGCGTTGGTGGAGGATTTAATTACTTCCATTAACCAGGTTCTGGAGGTGTCAGACCCTCCGGCTGATACTCCAGAGCATAAGGTGTCCTTTAAAAGGGCCAGGAGACCACATAAGCATTTCTCGGACCATCCAGAGTTCCAGGAAATCCTCAAAAAACATAGGTTACACCCTGACAAAAGGTTTGGTAACCGTAAGGCGCTGGAAACGCGTTATCCTTTTCTGCCTAAGGTCACCCAGGATTGGACAGATCCGCCACAGGTGGACCCTCCTGTTTCTCGTCTCGCTACTAAGACCCTCCTGTCCTTACCGGACAGTTCATCCATAAAGGACGCCACTGACCGTCAGGTGGAGCAGATGGCGAAGTCCGTCTTTGAGGCCTCAGGCTCTTCTCTAGGGCCTGCCTTTGCCTCGGTTTGGGCCTCAAAGGCTATTATGACTAGAGCTAATTCCGTACACTCGGCCCTACGGTCTTTGCAGGTCGATCCAGCCTTGTTAGACCAGGTTGCCCAAATAGCGGTGACCGCCGAATACTCCATGCACGCTGCCTTCGATTCAGCTAACTGTGCCGCGGCTGCGGCTTCCAACGCCATAACCATCAGGCGAGCCCTCTGGTTGAGAGCAGATGCAGCGTCTAAAAAGTCGCTCACCTGCCTTCCGTACAACGGTGGACGTTTATTCGGCGAAAAGCTGGATCAATTGATTTCAGATGCCACTGGGGGTAAGAGTACCTCTCTTCCACAACGTCAGATTAAGCGACCCTTCTCTCGTCGCCAACAAACCCGTTTCCGGTCCTTTCGGAACTCCTTTGGTTGGTCAGTCTCGAAACCCCCGACGACGGCCAATAGGTCCCCCCGTAGGGAACGCTCCCAGACGACACGGAAGACTGGTGCAAACTGGCAGTCCCATTCACGCCAGTCCAGATCCAAGGGCTCAAAGCCCAGCAGATTTTCTTCTTCCTGACTCCCCCCCTTCGGGAGACACTATTCAGGTTGGCGGCCGACTTTCTCGCTTTCGTCAGGTCTGGCTCGCTTCTACCGACGACAAGTGGGTACACACCTTGGTGTCTTCCGGATACGCCATAGAATTCACGGCCTATCCTCCAAATCGTTTTTTTCTGTCAATCCCACCTGCTCATCCCCCCAAAGCTCGCGCCTTCTTTCAGGCGGTCGATTCCCTTTTGAAAGCCGGTGTCATCATTCCGGTACCGCCAGCCGAACGCTTCCAAGGGTTCTACTCGAACCTGTTTGTGGTACCCAAAAAAGGAGGGGCTGTTCGCCCCATTCTGGATCTAAAACAGTTAAACTCCTTCGTGAAGGTTCGGCATTTCCGCATGGAGTCACTGCGCTCCATCATAGCGTCCATGGAGAAGGACGAATTTCTCGCGTCCATCGACATACAGGACGCTTACCTCCATATCCCGATCGCGACAATTCACCAGCGGTTTCTCCGATTCGCCATCGACCGGGATCATTATCAGTTTGTGGCCCTCCCGTTCGGCCTAGCGACGGCCCCCAGGGTGTTCACCAAGGTCATGGCGGCTGTCATGACCATACTGCACACAAGAGGAATGGTAGTCCTACCATACCTAGACGATTTGCTCATCAAAGCTCCCTCCTTCAGGGAGTGTCAGCAGAGTGTTTCCATCACGGTGGACACTCTGCGTCGGCTAGGCTGGTTGGTGAATCTGCGGAAGTCATCGCCAGTTCCGTCACAATTTCTAACATTCCTCGGGATGCTTTTCAACACCCCCAGGGGTCTGGTCCTCCTCCCTCAGGACAAGGCGAAGGCCCTTCGACAGGGGGTCCACAGTCTTCTACGGCCGTGTCCTCATTCACTTCGGTTCGCCATGAGAGTCTTGGGAAGGATGGTTGCCTCTATGGAAGCGGTGCCGTTTGCTCAACTTCACCTCAGGCCTCTCCAACGGGCAATTCTGACTTCGTGGAACAGGAATCCTTCTGCCCTGGACAAGTTATTCCGTTTGTCACCTGCAGCAAGGAGTTCCCTCCATTGGTGGCTCAAACCTCGTTCCCTCACAAGGGGGAGGTCCTTTCTACCGGTTTGCTGGAAGATAGTCACCACCGACGCAAGCCTCAGCGGATGGGGAGCGGTACATCGTCATCACACAGCACAGGGAACATGGTACCCAGCGGAGTCGGCCGAGCCCATCAATCTCCTGGAAATCCGGGCCATATTTCTAGCTCTGAAGGCCTTTCATTCCATGCTGGCAGGCACACAGGTACGGATTCAGTCGGACAATGCCACGGCCGTGGCATACATCAACCATCAAGGCGGAACACACAGTCTCCAGGCCATGCACGAAGTGCAACGCATTCTCCACTGGGCAGAATCGACGAACTCAACGCTGTCAGCAGTTCATATCCCAGGAGTGGAGAACTGGGAAGCAGATTTTCTCAGCCGCCAGGGCATGGACTCGGGAGAGTGGTCCCTACACCCCGACGTGTTCCAACAAATCTGCCGTCGCTGGGGGACCCCGGACGTAGACCTGATGGCATCTTGCCTCATCACGAAGGTTCCCATGTTTATGGCCAGATCTCACGACCCGCAAGCACTAGGGGCGGATGCCCTAGTTCAGAACTGGTCCCAGTTCCAGCTGCCTTACATCTTCCCTCCTCTGCCTCTCATTCCCAGAGTCGTGCGGAAGATAAAACAAGAGGGCATTCAACTCATTCTCATAGCCCCAGACTGGCCCAGACGGGCATGGTACGCCGATCTCGTCCAGCTCGCGGCGGACGTTCCTTGGCGCATCCCTTGTCGTCCCGACCTTCTGTCGCAGGGACCGTTTTACCACCAGAATTCAGACGCCCTGAATTTGATGGCGTGGCCCTTGAGACCTGGGTACTAACCCAAGCGGGTTTCTCCCCTGCCGTTATTCAGACCATGATCAGAGCTCGGAAATCGGCATCGGCAAAGATTTATCATCGCACCTGGAAAGCTTTCTTCGCATGGTGCTCTTCTCGAGATCAACCCCCTCTTCCCTATTCCTTGCCGCTAGTTCTAGGGTTCCTTCAGTCGGGGTTGGAGTCTGGTCTCTCACTAGGTTCCCTTAAGGGTCAGGTCTCGGCTCTTTCAGTACTCTTTCAATGTCGCCTTGCTGTTAAGCCGCAGGTTAAAACTTTTCTCCAGGGAGTTAATCGCATCGTCCCTCCGTACAAACGACCGTTAGATACATGGGACCTTAACCTGGTACTTACGGCTCTGCAGGAACCTCCCTTTGAACCTCTTCGGGATATCTCCCTCCACTTTCTGGTTCTGAAGGTGGTTTTTCTAGTGGCTATCACTTCTCTTCGCCGAGTGTCCGAACTCTCGGCGCTTTCCTGTAAGCCACCCTTCCTGGTGTTCCATCAGGACAAGGTCGTCCTCCGCCCGGTGCCGTCATTCCTGCCTAAGGTTGTCTCCTCTTTCCATTTGAATGAGGATATTTCATTGCCTTCCTTTTGCCCGGCTCCGGTTCACAGGTTCGAACGAGCCCTGCATACTCTGGATCTCGTCAGGGCGCTTCGCATTTATGTCTCCAGAACTGCACATTTCCGTAAGTCAGACGCTCTGTTCATTCTGACGGAAGGCCCCCGTAAGGGTATGCCAGCTTCCAAGGCTACACTGGCTAGATGGATTAGATCAGCTATCCAAGAGGCCTACAAGATGAAAACTACTCCTCTTCCAGCGGGGATCAAGGCACATTCTACCCGAGCCGTGGGGGCCTCTTGGGCCATTCGGCACCAAGCCTCGCTCTCCAAGTGTGTAAGGCGGCCACCTGGTCGAGCTTACACACTTTTACCAAGCACTACCGTGTTCATACCCAGTCCTCGGCGGACGCTAGTCTGGGTAGGTGCATCCTTCAGGCGGCGGTTGCCCACCTGTAGGTGTTTCTCTGTTCACTGACTTGTTCAGTATCATTAGTTCCATTGTCTTTCCCACCCAGGGACTGCTTTGGGACGTCCCACGGTCCTGTGTCCCCCAATGAGGTGAAGGAGAAAAGGAGAATTTTGTATACTTACCGTAAATTCCTTTTCTCTTAGCCTCTAATTGGGGGACACAGCACCCACCCTGTTGGCCATACGGCCTTGTTTCTAGTGGTTTTTGTTACTCTTATATTGTTACGTTATGGCCTTGCCAGGCTTTGTTGGTATTGGTTAACCTTATTACTTCTCCTACTGCTTTAGCACAAAACTGAGGAGGCAGTGCCTGCCCCAGGGGTGTATACTGAGGAGGAGGAGCCACGGTCCTGTGTCCCCCAATTAGAGGCTAAGAGAAAAGGAATTTACGGTAAGTATACAAAATTCTCCTTTTTTCTATTTTTATGTGCTGGTTTTCCTTTTTTTTTACACTCTCCCTATTATATATTACACACACATGTACTGGAGACTGCTGTGGGCGGAATACACAATAGCTGTATATACAATAGAAAATACACAATAGAGACGGCTGCCAGCTGTATACACAATAGAGATGGCTGTGGGCCGTATACACAATAGAGACTGCTACCTATACACACAATAGAGACTGCTGCTGGTCATACACAATAGAGATGGCTGCAGGCTGTATAGACAATGGAGACAGCTGCAGGCCCGGCTGTATAGACAATGGAGACGGCTGCTGGCTATACACACAGTAGAGAACACAAAATAGAGATTGCTGCTGGCTGTATACACAATGGAAATGGCAGCGGGACAAATCCACAATGGAGACGGCTGCGGGACAAATGCACAATGGAAACTGCTGCAAAACGTATGCACATTAGAGACTGCTGCGGGTTGAATGCACATTAATGACTGCTATGACTGCTGCGAGATGTATACACATTGGAGACTGTGCAGGACGTATACACAGAGACTGCTGGCTGTATGCAGAGACGGACGTCTGTATATCTTGTATACACAGACAACTTTCTACTGTATATACATGTCCACACTATATATACACAGTATATAGATACACAAATACAGCATGTAGTTTGGACCTGTATATAGAGTATAGTGCTGTGAAGAGGTAGACAGAGAGGCCAACAGGCAGACCAACAGACAGCGAGACAGCCAGACTTGCATTCACTTGCAGCTCCCTGCTCTTAGGCTATAATTCACATCTTTTTGGGCTACCATAACCTTCCTAACTGCACTAAAACGATTTATCCACTTGGCTACTAGCCCTACAGACCACCAGACAAACATCCAGCCTCTCTGCCTGCCACAGAAGACCCCTACAGAAAAAGCCTAGGAAGAAGAGAGCCTGCAACCTTCCACCACAGAGGGAGAAGACAGAGCATAGCAGACTATCACTTATCTTATCTGAACAGCAGAGACAAGCTCCAGCTGCACTGAAGGAGAGAGGTCACCTGGTCACATGGTGAGAAGTATGCCGTGCATGGTGCAGACAGACCCCCCAGCAGCTGTATTATCAGAGAACATGTGGGAAGGAGTATTGAGAGTCAGACAGCAGCTGAGATCTTCCTGGGCAATGGACAAGACAGGGTCTGGCGCCCGCTCAAGAGGTGAGGAGGTGGGGCTCAGTGGTGATTGACAGGAGAGAGGGTCGTGCAAGATGAGGGGGTGGGGCCTGGAGTAGATCAGGGCCCTACCCCTCACGTCTTGCACCACAGGCTCAGCAAAGCAGCGTCAGCTTGTGACATCCAGGGGGTAGGCCTCCCTACTCCAAACAGCCATACCCTCTGCATCACGACCAGGCCCCCTGCCACTGATCCAATAGCCACGACCCCTGGAGTCAGGCCCGGGGCCCCTGACTTCAGGCAGAGCTGTACCCCCTTGTGGCGGCCCTGGAAAGGAGCCTAAGACCCCTTTCACATCAGCGTTTTCGCTGAGTTGCGGCAAAGCCGGCAGAAATACCGCATCTGCCACGTAATGACCGACTTGCGGTACACTTGCGGCAAGCTCCCATTCATTCTCTATGGGGCTTGTAGCAAGTTCGATATTGCTGCAATCCGGCAGTTGCGGCCATGCAAAATAACCGCAGCTGACTACGTTTTTTTTCGCGGCTGCAACTGCCGTATTTGCTGGATCACGGCAAAACCAGAAATGCCCAAACCCCATAGACAAGGTATGGGGCTTGCCTGAAGTGCGGCCGTTAGGCGGCAGATGCGGTAAATCTGCCGCATTCAGTGAAAAATGCTGATGTGAATGGGCCTAAGAAAATTATCTAATATCCCCCACAGATTCCAGTATAATATGTCTCCACAGACCTCAGTGTCATATCCCCCACAGCCCCCAGTGAAATATGATGTCCCCACAGCCCCAGGGCACGGAAAGAGACTCCAAAGTGGAGGTGCAAGTGAGGGAAGTACGGTTGACACCAACATTCAATCTTTGGACACTAATTACCCACTCCCGCATTGGGTATGCGCAGGCCCAGTTAGTCATGCTGCTGCCATCTTTGGACATTCAGGCATCCAAAGACGGCGGCATTATGCACAGGAGGGAAGCAGATAGAGCGCACTGGGGGGCAGAAACAATGCATGGGGAGGGCAGATAAATTGCACAAGGGGGCAGAGAGAGATGGGTGTGCAAATATGGCACCCACTGTTGGTAATGGCGCAGTTACGCCAGCGGTGAAGCCACCAGGTGCTTGACACTGCTTCTGCCGCTGACACATCAATGCCTGAGTAAGTGCGCATGCATATATCGGATACATGTGCACTCACTCAGGCGGCCACCATCTTTGGACACCAGGGTATGCAAAGATGTCAGCAGCATGAACCATTGCGCATGAACACTCACACTGCCGCCATCTTTGGACACCCCAGAGGGGAAAGACAGAGCACAGGGGTCAAACGCCCAGGGGAACAGATAGAGCGCACAGTGGGGCAGAGAGTGCACAGTGGGGGGGAAATACAGCACATGGGAGAGAGAATGCACAGTGCGGAAACAGCTCAGAGGGGAGAAGACAGCACACGGGGGAGAGCACTCGGGGAGACAGCTCAAAGGAGAGAGAATATGAGAAGACAGCACAGGGGGAGAAGAAAGCACATGCAATGAGAAAGAATGCACTGGGGAAACAGGTCAAAGGTGAGAGCACAGAGAGGAAACGACAGCACAGGAGAGAAAGAGAGAGTGCACAGGGGGAGAGAGGTCAAAGGAGAGAGAACAGTAGGTAGAGAGAATGGACAGGGGGAGAGACTGCCACCGAGACCACCCCCATTGTGATGTCACCACCATCCCTATGGGTACCTTTACACGCCGCGACGGCAGGCTGGATACATCTCGCTACTTCGCGTGCACGAGCACGCTCAAACGGCTACAAACGGTCAACGCACCCTCTTTACACGCCGCGACAAGGTGCGCTACGCCACGCTACATCTATAGCTAGCTACATCGCCGGGTGTCTCAAGTAGCCAGCTGTAGCGTAGCGTACCATGTTTACACACCGCTCCAACAAGCTACTATGGGCGGACCCGGTGCAGCAGGGATAGCACATAGGCGTGCAACAATCTTGGATTACGAGCCGTCCGTATGATGATAGGACAGCGCAATATCATCAGGATTGGCCAGGCATCGCAGGAGGCTGGTTAATACAGCACGCTCGAGTAATTGTGTAGTGTGACTGGTCAGCTCCTTAAATATCCCGCCCTATGCTGCGACTACCAATCATAAAGCAGGAGCGACCTCCAATGATCGCAGATGGGGCGCGGTAACATGGCGACTGTGTCACGCCTTAGATACATGGCAGCCACATCGCCGGGTGTCCAGAGTTGCCTTCCGTTGCTTCTTTACACGCCGATACAGCTCGCTACAATCGGCGATGTTGCCTTAAGTTTATGAGCAGAGACCATAAACAGATGTATCTGTCGCCGGCTGTAGCGTCGCCTCTTCAGACGCCGCTACTACAGGCGATATGGACGCTACAAGCTACAATTGTAGCTTGTAGCGCGATGTATCCAGCCTGCCGTCGCGGCGTGTAAAGGTACCCTGAGTGATAACATCAGGCCCACATCTAGTATATACATATTCTACAAAGTATTAAGTACAATTTAATTGTAGTCTCGGTTCATAGAAAAAGCGTGGACTACCTGATAGATAAAGAAAAAATCATGGTACAATGATGCAATCATACTAATGAAAAAACGTTAAGTAGAGAGACATAAGAGAGAGGCAAGGGTACCAGAGTTGGAGGGGCAGTTGTAGGAAGATGTTATATCCCGGCTATTGGTATAAGGTCATATTATGATAAATGCGTACCTGCACAATTAGGGTAATAGCAG
This sequence comes from Allobates femoralis, assembly GCA_033576535.1. Taxonomy (NCBI): domain Eukaryota; kingdom Metazoa; phylum Chordata; class Amphibia; order Anura; family Aromobatidae; genus Allobates; species Allobates femoralis. Next base: position 533,030,602 of record JARQOC010000004.1, on the reverse strand, counting down.
TGGTCTGAGAGGGGGAAAGAACATTTCGTTTTCTAAAGGAAGTCTGATGACACATAGATTGGCATGTGACTATACATATTGGTCTGTATCCTGAGAGTACACTGCAAATCCAAAGAGTTCAATATGGAAGATATTCATGAGCTAAGGGTTCCAAGTTAGAAACTCTCATCAAATATAAAGGATTTTTCTGCTGAAATGGATTAAAATTTAAGTGAGGACCACATGACATTATTAGACAACTAGCTGTGAGCCCGATGCAAATGCATCGGGATTCTAGAACGTGCGTTAATTAGATTATAGTAGCTATATTATTATTTATTTATTTTTTTTATTTACATTTTTTTTGAATAACTTAATGTTATGAATATTTTATTTATTAGTTTTATTTTATTAGAATTAGTTAATGTTATGAATTTTTATATGGAATATTTTTTTTTATTATTTTATTATTGTAATTATTTATTATTTAATATTTTTAGAATATTATTTTTTTTTGTATTTTAATTGATTTTTTTTTTATTTGAGTAATTTGATTTTCTTAGAATTAGTTAATGTTATTAATATTTTAATTATATATATTTTTATTTTATTTTTTTTATTTTTTATTTTGATTTATTTTAATATTTATTATTTTTATTATTTGTATATTAATTTTTTATTTTAATGAAATTTATTTGTATTAGATTATTTTTTTTATTTTAATTAGTTAATTTAATTAACATATTAATTTTATATATTAATTTTTTTTTTATTATTATTATTTTTTATTTTATTATTTATTATTTATATTATTTATTATTATTTTTTTAGTATTTTTATTATTATTACATTTATCTATTATTTGTTATTTTAAGTGAATTTATTTGTATTTTTAAATATTTTTATGTGTATTTATTTATTTATTTTTATTGTCTTTAAATGTAGTGAATTTTTCCCATTGATAAAAATGTATGAATGAGCCTTGAATGTGATTGGTTGCTGTGTATGTGAATGTGATTGGTGCATTTTGGATCCGTGGGCGGGGCTTCCAGAAACTCGCGGCGGCCATCTTTAATCGTCAGTGAGCGGAGCGGACCGAAGACAGAACATCCAGGACCTGGAGCTCGCTGAAGGAAGAAAAGAAGACCCCCGAGGCCGGAGGAAGAGGACGCCTGTGCCGGATGGAAGACTCGTGGCCCGGGCTGAAGGAAGAGGACGCCTGGGCCGGATGGAAGACTCGTGGCCCGGGCTGAAGGAAGAGGACGCCTGGGCCGGATGGAAGACTGGACCTGACGAATCAGATGTCATGAAGACAGGTAAGTGATCGACGGCGTCGGGGCTGTGCGGACATTGTCGGGGGGCTGTGCGGACATTGTGGGGGGGGCTGTGCGGACATTGTGGGGGGGGCTGTGTGGACATTGTGGGGGGGGCTGTTTGGACATCGTGGGGGGGTCTATTTGGACATAGTGGGGGTAGGCTGTTTGGACATAGTGGGGGGGGCTGTGTGGACATTGTGGGGGGGGCTGTTAGAACATTATGGGGGGGGCTGTTTGGACATTGTGGGTGGGGGCTGTTTGAACATTGTGGGGGCTGTTGGACATGGTGGGGGGGCTGTTTGGACATGGTGGGGGGGTGTTTGGACATGGTGGGGGGGCTGTTTGAACATGTGGGGGGCTGTTTAGACATGGTGGGGGGGGCTGTTTGGACATTGTGGGGGGGGGTGTTTGGACATTGTGGGGGGGGTGCTGTTGTGGACATTGTGGGGGGGTGCTGTGTGGACATTGTGGGGGGGGGTGTGGAATTGTGGGGTTGTGACATTGTGGGGGGGGCTGTTTGGACATTGTGGGGGGGCTGTGTGGACATTGTGGGGGGGCTGTGTGGACATTGTGGGGGGGGTGCTGTGTGGACATTGTGGGGGGGGTTGTGTGGACATTGTAGGGGGGTTGTGTGGACATTGTGGGGGGGGGGCTGTTTGGACATTGTGGGGGGGCTGTGTGGACATTGGGGGGGCTGTGTGGACATTGTGGGGGGGGCGCTGTGTGGACATTGTGGGGGGGGGCTGTTGGACATTGTAGGGGGGGTGTGTGTGGACATTGTGGGGGGGGGCTGTGTTGGACATGGTGGGGGGGCTGTGTTGGACATTGTGGGGGGGGGCCTGTGGGGTGGGACATTGTGGAGGGGGTTGTGGACTTTGTTGGGGGGGTGTGTTGAGTGGACTTTTTGGGGGTGGGTGTGGACTTTTTGGGGGGGTGTGTGGGACTTTTGTGGGGGGTGTGGAATACTTTTTGGGGGGGGTGTGAGGACTTTTTGGGGGGTGTGATACTTTTTGGGGGTGTGTGAATACTTTTTGGGGGGGTGTTTGTGTGAGGACTTTTTGGGGGGGTGTGAGGACTTTTTGGGGGTGGTGAATACTTTTTGGGGGGGGTGTGAATACTTTTTGGGGGGGTGTGAGACTTTTTGGGGGGGGGTGAATACTTTTTGGGGGGGGTGTAAATACTTTTGTGGGGGGGTGTGAATACTTTTTGGGGGGGTGTGTGAGGACTTTTGGGGGGGGTGAATACTTTATTGGGGGGGTGTGAATACTTTTTGGGGGTGTGTGAATACGTTTTTGGGGGGGGTGAGAACTTTTTGGGGGGGTTGAATACTTTTTGGGGGTGTGGAATACTTTTGGGGGTGTGTGAATACTTTTTGGGGGGGTGAGAGGACTTTTTGGGTGTGTGTGAATACTTTTTGGGGGGGTGTGGGACTTTTTGGGGGGGTGTGAATACTTTTTGGGGGGGTGTGAGGACTTTTTGGGGGTGTGTGAATACTTTTATTTTGGGGGGGATTTGGGTGAATACTTTTTGGGGGGAATTTGGGGGGGTGTGAATACTTTTTGGGGGAGTGTGAATACTTTTTGGGGGGTGTGTGAGGACTTTTTGGGGGGGTGTGAATACTTTTTGGGGGGGTGTGAGGACTTTTTGGGGGGGTGTGAATACTTTTTTGGGGGGTGCGAGGACTTCTTGGGGGTGTGTGAATACTTTTTGGGGGGTGTGAGGACTTTTTGGGGGTGTGTGAATACTTTTTGGGGGGGTTGAATACTTTTTGGGGGGGTGTGAGGACTTTTTGGGGGTGTGTGGAATACTTTTTGGGGGTGTGTGAATACTTTTTGGGGGTGTGTGAATGACTTTTTGGGGGGGTGTGAGGACTTTTTGGGGGGTGTGATGACTTTTTGGGGGGTGTGAATACTTTTTGGGGGTGTGAATACTTTTTGGGGGGTGTGAATACTTTTTGGGTGTGTGTGAGGACTTTTTGGGGGGGTGTGAATACTTTTTGGGGGGGTGTGAGGACTTTTTGGGGGGGTGTTGGAGGACTTTTTGGGTGGACTTGGTGTGAATACTTTTTGGGGAGGTGGTGTTAATACTTTTTGGGGGGTGTGAATACTTTTTGTGGGGTGGTTGTGTGAATACTTTTTGGGGGGTGTATTTGTGAGGACTTTTTGGGGGGGTGTAGGTGTGAGACTTTTGATTTGGGGGTGTGTGAATACTTTTTGGGGGGGTGTGTGGACTTTTTGGGGGGGGTGAAAACTTTTTGTGGGGGTGTGAGGACTTTTTGGGGGGGTGTGAATACTTTTTGGGGGGGTGTGAATACTTTTTTGGGGGTGTGAATACTTTTTGGGGGGGTGTGAGGACTTTTTGGGGGGGTGTGAATACTTTTTGGGGGGGTGTGAGGACTTTTTTGGGGGGTGTGAATACTTTTTGGGGGTGTGTGAGGACTTTTTGGGGGGGTGTGAATACTTTTTAGGGGTGTGTGAATACTTTTGGGGGGGGTGTGAATACTTTTTGGGGGGGTTGTGAGGACTTTTTGGGGGGGTGTGAATACTTTTTGGGGGGGTGTGAGGACTTTTTGGGGGGGTGTGAATACTTTTTGGGGGGTGTGAATACTTTTTGGGGTGGTGTAGGACTTTTTTGGGGGGGGGGTGAATACTTTTTGGGGGGGGTGTGAGGACTTTTTGGGGGGGTGTGAGGACTTTTTGGGGGGGTGTGAATACTTTTGGGGGGGTGAATACTTTTTGGGGGGTGTGAATACTTTTTTGGGGGGTTTGAGGACTTTTTTGGGGGGTGTGAATACTTTTTGGGGGGGTGTGAGGACTTTTTGGGGGGGTGTGAATACTTTTTGGGGGGGTGTGTGGACTTTTGCTCGCGCGATTCACGGCCATTGCGAGTCGCTGGCTGAGCGGTAAATCGCTAGCTTTGTGGCCGAGCCTCTGGTTCTTTTTTCGGCCAGCGACTCGCAATGGCCGCTTCGCGGCCATTGCTCCCACTCAGCCAGCGACTCGCAATGGCCTCGCGGCCATTGCTCGCGCAAGCAAACGACTCGCATTGGCCGCTACGCGGCCAATGCTTCGCTCGTGGTGACGTCACAGAGTGACAAAGCCACGGCGTTTTCGGGGTCCGACACGAAAATGCCTACGGCAATGATAGAGTAGATACAAGAGTGGTGTATCGTACCTATTCAGAATTGGGGAATCCTGGGTTGTTAAAAGCCAAAATTATTTTTAGTTGTTGTAGGGCCATATTTACCTAGGAGGGATATGCTGTTTAACCCCTTCATGACCAAGGGAGTAATAGTACAGCTTTGACTGTGTCCCTCCCTCTTATGCGAGCTTCATCCCTCACACATGATAACCGATCTGATCAGCTGACATGTATAGCTAACCGCACTGATCGGGATCAGCAGTCGGCACTGTTAGCCCTTTGGATCGTGCAGGAAATCAGTGCAATCCAAAGCACTGCATCGGGTTACGCACTGTTCCCAATCGGCATTGGTGGCCCCGTGATGTGATTACGGGACCTTGATATGTGTTGCTACGACAGCATGTGGTCAGCTGATGACCCCGGATACTGTCATGAATCACTTCCTATTGATGGCCGGTGAGCGCCTGCATCTACAGAAAGTGATCATTTCTCATGTTCACAGATGTGCATCTGTGAACAGGAGAAGCAATTGCACTGTGCAGTGGTGCAGTGCTAAGGTGTCATAAGGGGCAGTGTAAAAGTTAAAAAAAAAAAAAAAAAGAAAAATTGTTTTTAAAAGTATGAAAAAACACAATAAAAGTTCAAACCACCCCTTTTTGCCTCATTAAAAATAAAACTCTTGCTCTGCCCTTGTCCATGGACCCTTTCACCTTCCCCTTGCAGTCTCCTTTCCTGTTTTCCTCCCCTGCTGTTCTCTTTTAGGTCCCCACAATGTTATGTGTCATTAGATGTGTTATCTGCAGGGGTCCAGGTGTAAAGTAATATTAGGAATTTATTCTCCTTTAGGGTAGCTTTATACGCCGCCACTATAGGGTACCTTTACACAGCCAATGGAAACACAGTAGCCCCCACCAATCATCGCTGATGGGGCGCAGTATCTAGCACGCTGTGGCACGCCTCTGGGAAATCACTAGGTGACGCTGATTCCATCCCGATCCCCGTTTACAGGCCACAACCATAGCAATTCACCATTTTGGTTGCCTCTGATTTTAGAACAATGCTCGGCAACTGCAACCCGGAGCAACTGCGAAAATCCCGATCACTTTCCCAAATTACACGCCGCAACTTCGTAGCAATTTCAAGGCAACCGTGACAAAAATCCCGATTGCCTGGCAGTTGCTTCACCGCAGTTGTGACGTGTAAAGGTACCCTAAAGGTTCCGAGCATTGTTCTAAAATCAGAGGCAACCCTGAAGGTGAATTGCCATGGTTGTAGCGTGTAAACGGGGGATCGGGATGGAATCAGCGTCACCTAGTGATTTCCCAGAGGCGTGCCACAGCGTGCTGGATACCGTGCCCCATCAGCGATGATTGGTGGGGGCTACTGTGTAATCATTGGATGTCCCTTCACAGGGCGCCATATTTGAAGAGCTGTCCATTCACACTACACAATTGCAATGGCGTCATGTATTAGCCAGCCTTCCTGCGCACCCTGCCCAATCAGGACGCTATTGCGTTGTCCAATGATTTTAGTTTGGGCGCGGTTGTAGCGGAGTTTGGTGTTCGAGCCGCTGAACAGGTACGCCCACATTCCCTTGGTGGTTGCGGCGTGTACAGCGGCGACGGTATTCAACAGGAAGTTATCCCCAGGATCTGTTTCAACTTCCGGGGAACCACAATACCTTGAGTTGACAACGCAATTGCGGTGTGTACATTCGGAATCGGCGATCATTAGCAACCGTTAAAAACGTGCACGTACGATTGCTACCGATTGCCAGTGATAGTGGCTGCGTGTAAAGGTACCCTTACAGAGGGCGTGGCTTAGCCGGGCATGTGACCGGACGTGCCAGGGAGAGCTCCCGCTGAGCCTTTGCGATTATCCTGATCGGTGCTATTACTTTCTGCACCGGAGAGACCCCATCAGTGAGGGGAGCCTGCCCTGCACCGGAGCACACTCCCGGAGCCGCCGCTGAGGCCTCATGACCCGCAGACGCCAGCAGCACGCGGGAGCTGGTGGAGGGAGCGGGACGCAAGATGGCGCCGCCGCGCGCATGGAGGCCGAGAAGGAGAACGTGGCCTGCCAGAGGCGCATGGCGGCGGCGGCGAAGCTGCAGCGATTCACCCATGGCGGTGATGGAGCTGAGGTGGGTGAGGAGGAACATGATGGCCGGGAGGAGGAGGATGGATGTGGATCCGAGGGTGGCATGGAGGTGAGCAGAGAGGCTGCAACAAGGGAGGATGGGATGGAGGAACAACAGCAGGGACAGGAAATTCCAGAGGAGCCCACAATGAAGGACTTATTTTCCCTGATAACATCCATGAAATCCACCCTGAACACTGTGGCCACTAATGTGCAGGGCCTGCAAGGAGAGATTGCTGCTATTAAGGGGACATTAAAGAAGTCTGATATCAGGATGACTGAAATGGAGGGCAGAGTCAGTGCTACAGAGGACAGAGTGCAGCAGCTGCAAAGATCTGATTCCAGAAAGGATAAACTGCTGGCTGAAACTATAGCAAAAAACGATGATCTGGAAAACAGATCTAGAAGGAATAATTTAAGGATAGTGGGGTTCCCTGAAAAAGCAGAGGGAAGGGATCCCACTGCCTTCATAGAACAGTGGCTGAAAGATAAGATTGGTGAATCATCACTGACCAGGGTGTATGCTGTTGAACGGGCTCATAGGGTGCCGATGCAGCCCCGACCACCAGGATCAGAGCCACGTACTATCCTAGCCCGGATTCTAAACTATAGAGACAGAGACATTATACTGAGGAAGGCACGAGACGTAGAGGATATGTCATATAACGGTCAGGACATTACAATTTACCCGGATTATTCACCCACAGTGCAGAGACAGAGGAAGCAATTTACTGCAGTGAAGAAGAGATTGAGAGACATGGGACTACAGTATGCCATGTTCTTCTGCTATTCATAGTCACTCATCAAGGCAGCCCCTCTTCTTCATATCACCTATTCAGGCGTGCTCGTCAGTCTATGTTCAAAATCGCGCCTCCCTGCGCGCCTCCCTCTCTCTCATAGCGTCCGGGCTTCACTGTAAGCTGTATGACGCGATTCGCGTCATTCCCGGCGCCAGATGACGTATTTGCAGCCGCGCCGCGCTGTCAGCTTCAAGTCCCGTACTGCGCATGCGCATGGGCATGCGCAGTGCGTATTTTGAAGCTGACAGCGCGGCGCGGCTGCAAATACGTCATCCGGCGCCGGGAATGACGCGAATCGCGTCATACAGCTTACAGTGAAGCCCGGACGCTATGAGAGAGAGGGGAGGCGCGCAGGGAGGCGCGATTTTGAACATAGACTGACGAGCACGCCTGAATAGGCGTGATATGAAGAAGAGGGGCTGCCTTGATGAGTGACTATGAATAGCATAGTCACTCATTATCATGACTAATCAGGTACTTATAAAACGTTTATATTCACTTTGACTAATGCCATTTAGGAGCTAAAAGGAGTGTAGGGACAGTGTTAATATGCTCTAGGGACAGGTTTTAATAGGTTTAGAGGTGATTTGGGGGTGACAGGATCCCTTTAAGGGGATGGGCCGTCTAATATGCTTGCATACTTGGCATAGGCGTGCAATGTGGCCCAAATGTTTAGTCTTGTTTGTTGTTCTCTTTTTCTCCTCTTAGGTGACCTACGGGATTGTTGTTATGATGAAATGCACTGTATTTTATGGACGTGGAGAGACGGGAGTCAATCTAGGGGTGATTATTGTTAATTGGGAGGGAGGATATGTTTAGAATTACCGATATTACTTTAAAATAATTTTATATAAGGTTCATTAAGGGGGGAGTAAGGCGACAGGGAGAGGTACAGATGCTTCCGGCTGAGATCTGGAGACCCGCGTTACAAGGGAGTGACGCTTGTTTTTGGTTACTAGGGGGTTGGCAGGGGGGGGGGGAGTACAGGGAGTTGGAAAAGGGAAGGGGCCAAGCGGTGGAGAAATTACAATAGACTATTGTACTGGTTTGACTTCAGACTAACTGATGGCATTCAGTAAAGTGCTTAGCTGGAATGTGAGAGGGCTATCTGACGCTACCAAGAGGGCCGCAGTGTTTCAATATATCCTGGATCAGAAGCCCGCAATTATCTGCCTACTAGAAACTCATATGGTAGAAGATAAACTAGACCTTCTGCGGAAAAGGTGGCTACAGGAATCTTATCACTCCACATATTCTACGTACTCCAGAGGAGTCTCTGTGCTGATACCTAGAACGACTAAATATGAGGAGGTGAAGACGCGCATTGATGGGGATGGGCAATATGTCATTGTGATTTGTAGACTTCAAGGGTGCTTGATAGCGGTGGTGGCGTTGTATATTCCGCCGCCATATTCCAGTGAAAAGATTAAAGAAATTATGGAGTGGCTGGGACACATGGGAGATATACCGGTGCTTCTGGTGGGAGATTTGAATAGTGTACAGGATGAGTATTGGGACAGATTCCGAAGTAGTCATCACAGAACTAGTGGACGTAGTGCACCCTTTGGGTTACTCCTTGGAGAATTGGGACTCAGGGATGTTTGGAGGGTACGGAATCCTGAGGTGAGATGCTATTCTTGCTATTCGCCTACCTATAATACTCTCTCACGCATTGACATGGCTTTAGGGAACGACCGCATGGATGAACTTGTCTTGACTGTGGAGTATCTTCCCAGGGTCCTCTCTGACCATAAACCGATATGTGTGTCCGTAAGACTGGGGGAACAACTGAAGGGGAACAGATTACAGTGGAAGCTACATCCAATGTGGCTACAATCTATTGATATGGAGCAAATAGAACGACTGACTAGGGAATTTTTTTAATTTAATGCTGGGTCCACTGCGCCATCCGTAGTTTGGAATAATACGAAAGCCTATTTGAGGGGAATATTGTCTAAAGAGGTTAACCTGCGTAAATCCAAGACGAGATTAGAAGAAGAGATAAAAGTGAAAAAGGTGAAGGAGGCGGAAGAGGCCTTACTAATGGGAGGGGACAGTAGCCTTACGTCCGGATTGCGTGATGCCCAGGCGGATTTAGATGCATTTCTGCTTGATAAATCACTTAAGCGGAATGAGTTTAGACATATGGCATTTTTTGCTGAGTGAGAGGCGGTTGGTCATCTATTGTCCCTGGTGGCTTCGGCACAGAGGAAAACCCCATTTGTCTACTCACTAACTGACTCTGATGGAGTCAAAATAACGAACTCAGCTGGCATTGGGGAAGTGTTTCGGAAATTCTATGAAGCGCTATATTCCTCTGGGGCGGAGGTTGACACGGACGGGATGGAGGACTACTTGAATGGTCTGAACCTGCCGAGGTTATCTGAAGGAGACAGGGCTATGCTGGAGGCATCGATAACGAGCGAGGAACTTAGTGTGGCATTGTCATCCATGGCTAATGATAAGGCACCAGGGGCTGATGGGTTGCCGGTTGAACTTTATAAAAGACTTGAGGAGGTACTGTTACCTAAGTTGCTGGAAGTACTGGAATGCTCCAGAGAGGACGGGATATTACCAAGGTCCATGCGGGAGGCGACGATTGTGGTATTGCCAAAGGAGGGCAGGGACCCTGGGTTGCCAGATTCTTACAGGCCGATTTCTCTGCTACCCGTTGATGTTAAAATTCTTGCAAAAGCATTAGCCAATAGATTGACGGGGGTGATAAGCTCCTTGGTGCACCCGGATCAGTCTGGGTTTATGCCTAGTAGATCTACTGCAATAAACCTACGGAGACTGTTTTTGAACCTACAACTGCCAGCTGACAACACGGGTAGGAGGGTAGTAGCCTCGTTGGATGCCCAAAAGGCATTTGACTGTGTGAACTGGCAATTCCTGTGGAAAGTGTTGGATGCCATGGGATTTGGCCCAGGTTTTGTATCATGGATACGATTACTATATACCCAACCAGAGGCCAGAGTAAGAGTTAATGGGGCACTTTTTGGGCCGATCATGCTACAAAGGGGCACTCGACAGGGATGCCCGCTTTCCCCACTGCTGTTTGCTCTCGTTGTGGAACCACTTGCGGAAAAATTGAGAAGGGATACGGAAGTGGTTGGCTTCCGATATGGTAGGGTGGAGGAACGAATAGCAATGTACGCAGATGATATTCTATTATTTCTGCAGGACTCGGGTGCTTCCATGACGAGAGCCATGTGGCTTATTGAACAATATGGTTATATGTCTGGGCTTAAGATCAACTGGAACAAATCTACACTGTTTTCGGTGGATGAAGGGGTTTCGGCAGTGGCGGAAAGCGGGGGCCTCAAAGTGGTGGATAGGTTCAAATATCTGGGAATATGGGTGTCAATTCCTGTTACAAAATATTTGGATTTAAATCTGGGACCGGTACTAGAGGTTATTAAAGATAAGATGAAGGCGTGGAATAGGCTACACCTGTCTGTGGTGGGAAGGGTGAACTTAATAAAAATGGTGCTGATGCCTAAGTTACTGTATGTTTTCCATAATGCCCCGATCTCTATTCCACAGTCTAGGTTTAAATATATCAATTCGTTGTTCCGTGGGTTGATTTGGGGTAAGAGGTTGGCGAGGCTGAGATTGGAACTTCTTCAGCGACCTAAAGACGAAGGTGGATTGGCCCTACCAAATCCCTATCTATACTATGTGGCGGTCTCAACATATGAGAGGATGGACGCAAAAAGCGGCTCAGCCTTCTATTCAAAAGGTTATGGAGGGGGTGACTAATAGGTGCCCGTTATTATTTGGGGTGGAAGATGGGACATTTCAAACACTGGGGAAACAATGTCCGACTATTCGGCTAATACATGTTATCTGGGATAAATTGAAGAAGCTCCGAGGGGTGGAAGGATTGACGGACTATTCCCCGCTATGGCATAATTCCAACCTTCCGGAGATAGAAAAGCTGGGATGCCTGGGGGAGTGGAGAGACCGGGGCATAGTCTTAGCAAAACAAGTCCTGGATGGACAGACGCTTAGGCCATTCTCGAGACTACGGGAAGAATTTGGGCTGAGAGAGACAGGGATATTTCAGTACTTGCAAATGAGGCACGCTGTAAGAGCACAAACAAAACAGAGGGTACTGACGATCCAGACGGATCTTGTACTGGACTATGTGTGTGAAGGAGGTCCCACGAAAGGAGTAATTGCAACCACATATCGGAACATTATGCACACCTTTTTGCTACAACATCCATCTAATGCTAAGCTGAGATGGGAACAGGAGGTTGGGACAATAGAAGTTGATCAATGGGACTCTATTTTAGAGTGGGTACCAAAACAATCAATATGTGAACCAGGCAGGCTATCTCAACTTTATGTTTTATACAGGGTGTACCATACCCCAGAATTCTTACATAAGATACATTTAAAATCTAATGCTGAGTGTCCCAGGTGTCGGGGGGAACCGGCGGACCTACTCCATATGTTGTGGTACTGCCCAAAACTGAGTGGTTATTGGATAAGGGTGTTAAACAGAGTAGAGGATGCGTATAGTTGTGTAGTGCCTAGGGACCCGAAAGTGTGCATATTAGGTTGTGTGGATGAAATCCAGACAGAGGAATTTTCAAAGATAGCCATAGCTAGGCTACTCTATATAGCACGAAAGTTGGTCGCTCGGCATTGGATTGATGCAGAACCACCATCGAGACAGGAATTTATGGAACGAGCAAAATATGTTTCTCTTATGGAAAGAGGGGTATACCGGAAAAGGGGTAAACTAGATTGTTATGAGAGAATTTGGTCACCGTGGCTCACCTACGGGAGGGGATAGAGTTTCTACCTGGGGGGCAGCGTCTTCTATATAATGGGATAGAGGGGAGTGAGTTGAAGTCTGTATTTGTTTCAAACATACGTGTAACACGATATCACCGCTTGGCTCGAAGGGGGAGGGGTGGGAGATATTGGGGGGGAGGGAGAGGGAGTTCACGGGTTTGTACTGTTTATGGAAAATAAAGGGGAAAATTACTGAGATAAATGTTAATGAAAGTACTGTGAAATAACATGTTGGATTCTTTGTCAATAAAAATATATTTGATTTAAAAAAAAGGTACCCTTACAGATGATTGGGATCAGGATACATGAGAAAGTTATGTTATATAGCTGCACGTAAAGAGTTCCTAATGCAGAGCCACCTGCAGTCGTGGACAGATATGATGGGTAGATATTTTTTATGTACGGGAAAAGTTATGTGTTTAAGTAGATATCTGACACAATATTAACACAATTGTTTGTGACATCATGGACAATACCCTTATTTTGATATTGGGCTATATATTATTCTCTAGTTTTACCCTATAAGTCTTTTAAAATGCAAGGTTGCAATTCTAGTTATATATAATATGCTTCTGTTAGACCGGGGAGTGTAATTTCTTCAAGCCTTCTCTTTTAAGTACTTTAAGTGTTTTCTATTATCAGGGTTATTTACCTAAATTAAGTATACTGGTGTAGTTTCCTCCCTCAAACGGAAAGGACGCACCCCATTGGGGTTACCATTCTCTGATACATAGCGTGGTTATTCTGAGAAAGAATTTACCCCACATCTTTGTTGTATATAGCTCCCTAGTTCGTCTGGGGGGTTTTAACTCTCCCCTTTTATTTTTTTTTCCCTACCTTTTTCCCATTTCAGAGTGACTTAACTGAGTGTCTATTTTGGAATATCGAGGTCCTAGCTGGGATTAACTTCTTTAGGTCACGGGTTCCTTAAAAATAGGATCACTAAATGTGCATGGGTTCAATACGCCCCAAAAGAGGTCCCAGGTTTTATTGGACATGCACAAGCAAGGGATCCAAGTGTTTTTCCTCCAGGAAACCCATGTAAAAAAAGATCATGTGCCGTCCATTGGAGGCAGATATTTTTCGGAGTGGGTTCACAGTACAAACCCCGATTCCAGAACAAAGGAGGAGTCTATAGCCCTGCACAGACGTTTACCCCACACATTATTAGACTCAGTGGTAGATGATGGAGATCGTTTCATTTTCCTTAAACTGAAGGTGGCGGATACTTTGTTGACACTAGTCTACCTGTCTGGTCCTGACATCGCCTCCCTTCTATCCAAAATTCCACACTGCCTGTCCGCCATCTCATCCTTCTTCTCTGCTCGCTTCCTTAAGCTGAACATGGACAAAACTGAGTTCATAGTCTTCCCCCCAAGACGCTCCCCCTCACTACCTGACCTATCCATCGTCGTCAACGACTGCTGTCTCTCTCCAGTCCCCCATGCCAAGTGCCTCGGGGTTATCCTTGACTCTTCCCTCTCCTTCAAGCCCCACATCCAGGCCCTCGCCACCTCCTGCCGACTCCAGCTCAAAAACATCTATAGGATTCGCGCTTTCCTTGACCACGACACTGCTAAAACCCTTATTCACGCTCTCATCATCTCCCGCCTCGATTACTGCAACCTCCTGCTCACCGGCCTCCCCAATACCTCCCTTGCACCTCTCCAAACTATCTTGAACTCCGCTGCCCGCCTAATCCATCTGTCTCCCCGCTACTCCCCTGTCTCCCCCCTCTGCCAAGCCCTTCACTGGCTCCCTACTTCCCAGAGATCCCGGTTTAAAACATTAACCATGACATACAAAGCCATTCACAACCTGTCCCCTCCATACATCTCTGACATGGTCTCCCGATACCTACCCTCACGCAACCTGCGATCCTCCCAAGAGCTCCTCCTCTACTCCCCCCTCATCTCCTCTTCGCACAACCGCATACAGGATTTCTCCCGTGCTTCACCCAGACTCTGGAACTCACTGCCACAACACATCAGACATTCTCCTACCCTGGGAACCTTCAAAAGAAGCCTGAAGACCCACCTGTTCCGCCAAGCCTACCACCTGCAATAAGACCCGGTCCACCACACCGCCTCACGACTGGAACTTTCCCCTCCAACTGTATCCCCACCCGCCCCTCGTAGACTGTGATCCTTTGTGGACAGGATTTCTCCCCTCTTGTTTCTGTACAACCGAATTGTCAACATTTATTGTTACTTGTATTGTTACTATGTTACTTGTCCTAGTCTGCCCTTTTAGCATGTAAAGCGCCATGGAATATAATGGCGCTATATAAATAAATAATAATAATAAATAAATAAATAAACTGGTACCTTCCAAACAGGGAGCAGACCAGGGTTTGCAGATCTCTCCTACTGAGATTAGTGGAATTTGCTGAGGGTCAGATTATTATTGGAGGAGATTTTAACTTTGCTTTGACCCCTCTGTATATTCTTCTTCTGGTCGGGGAGCGGTTCCACAGAGGCGAGTGAAGGCACTTTGGAAGATACTTCATAGTCTCCGGCTTACCGACATGTGTAGGATCCTTAACCCCACGGGTAGGAATTACACTTTCTTCTCTAGGACCCACAGATCCTATAGCAGGATAGACCTGTTCCTGGTCAGTCACGGGATTCTCTCATGGAAACCTGATGCCAAAATAGGCAACATTATTCTATCGGACCAGAGTCCCATTTTTCTTTCCGTGGAGATTCCTGGACTGGCTAGGAAAGAGTGGTCTTGGAGATTGAACAGTAATCTAGATGCCGCCTGTCTTGAGGACCTGAAAAAGGATATAGCGACCTTTACTCGGTCACATGCATCAGACACAACTTCCCAACCCATTAAATGGGAAGCACTTAAGTGTGTTATGAGAGGCACGCTGATTAAACATGGGGCCAGACTAAAGAAAATACGGAATGAAAAAATTAGTGATCTGATATCGCAGATTAACCGTCTGGAAGCGAAACATAAATCATTTAACACCCAGAGACATTGATAGGTCTGACCACTACAAGTCTTGAATTAAAGGATCTACTGGATGTTCAGTATCAGAGAGACAGGGAGCGGAGAGCGGGATTCTTCCATAAAAAGGCTAATAATTGTGGTAGACCGTTAGTGAGGATGTTACATCCTAGGAGGGACCCACTTATGTCTCTTCCATAAAATCAAGAATCAGTAGGGTGGTACATATTACTGAGGAGATCTCTAAAGTCTTCCAAAACTTTTATACTGACTTGTATAATTTAAAGGGGAGGTTTTCAGATATGGATCCTCTCGCTTTGAAAACTAAAATACGATCTTATATAGATAAAGTGAAGATTCCGACCCTTTTTGAAGACGATTTGCTTTTCTTGGAGGGGACATTACAGAAGAGGAACTGTCCGAGGTGATCATGGCTACACCGACCTCGAAGGGTTCGGGACCTGACGGTTTCACGCCCATTTTTTATAAAACGTTGCTCGATGGTTTGTTGCCCCAAATGCTACTAACATTTAATGCAATCTCAGAGGGTGAGTCCTTTAGAGGCTCATATTTGTGTGATCCCTAAACCCAAAAAGGACCCTTTGGTGGCAGCAAGCTACCGACCAATCTCCCTGATAAATGTGGACGTCAAAATATTTGCCAAGATTTTGGCTGACAGGCTCTTCAGGGATGTTGCCATCTATTATTCATCTAGACCAGGTGGGCTTTGTTAAGGGCCGAGAGGCGCGGGACAACATCATTAGATCTCTGCTCCCAGTTGGCAGGCCTAAGGTATGGAAGTCCCCTCTTTGCCTGCTGTCTGTAGACGTGGAAAAGACCTTTGACAGAGTCCATTGAGGTTTTTTTGTGGGAAGCTCTGGAACACATAGGACTGGGCCAAAATCCTTGGGTAGAATCTTATCTTTATACCCGAAACCATCAGCCAGATTGAGAATTAATGGGACTTTGTCTGGCCCGTTTCTTATCTGCAATGGGATGAGACAGGGGTGTCCGTTATCCCTTTTACTCTATAACATCGTTATGGAGTGTCGGGGTCGTTGCGACAATACACTCCTTCACCAGTCACTCCAAATTAGACTATGAACATATGGTACCAGATAAGAGTAAATCAGACGGAGAATCTGGTTCAAACTTATAATATGTTCGTTGCTTTATTAAGCAATGGCAATGGTCACAGCAACTAACTTTTATTTCCGGTTACACAGCATTTTATACTCTAGGGAATAGGCGTGAAATAGCCAGGACAAGGTGGGATTAGATGGGGGTTAGGTGGGGTTAAGCTAATATATCTAAATCTAGTGTTAGTGATTAGATCTTCGTTCTTCTGTTAAATTCATCCTTCCTCCTGCTTAGTCCATCCTTCTTCTTGACACGGTGCCATTTCTGGGCTCCTGGTATGTGGGACATCTCAGGTTTCTCCTGATACTCCTTGACACAGGCATCCAAGGACAGCTTATCTTCTCAATTCTCATCCATCCCAACACAACAGTATCTTCTTTTCAGCAGACAGATATATCTATTGGATACTAGGTTAAGGGAAAAACTAATTGTTTCTCACCTAGAGCATTAATAAAAATATATAATATAAAAGTATATATAGAAAATATAAGTCAGTGGAAAAGCGTATTTTCTACCTTGACAGGAGCACTTGGCTAAAGCCATCAGAGACAATGAAAGCATTAGGGGGCTACAAGTAGGCGACACCCATCATAAGGCGGCACTATTTGAAGACGACGTGCTACTATATGTATCTCAACCGGTCACCACTTTCCCTGCATTGTTGAGTGAATTTGAAACGTTCTGAGCTTTTAGTAACTTTAAAGGGATCCGGTCACCTCCAAAACACCACCTAAGCTACTAAAACATGTCCCTGCAGCATCCTATCACTAATCTCACACTCCTTTTGTCTCCTAAAAGCATCCTGTGAAAGTGCATAAAAATGTTTTAATACTCCCTCATTAGGGATTATAATTAGTAGGGGCTATATTCTTTAGCCCTTAAGGCATGTTGTTTTGCAGCCTAAATGATCCAGCCCTGTCTGTGCAGCTTCTGCTGTGATGTGGAGCTGAAGGCAGGACTAATGATTTCCATTCTGTGAGTGACAGAGAGGGGGAGGGCAAAGCTTGCACAAGCAAAGCAGCACACAGAGAGAGAGGGTGGATCCTTGAGGCTACAAAACAACACACCCTAAAGGCTAAAGAATATAGCCCCTACTAATTATAATCCCTAATGAGTAAGTATTAAAATGTTTTTATGCACTTTCACAGGATTCATTTGGGAGACAAAAGGAGTGTGAGATTAGTGATAGGATGCTGCAGGGACATGTTTTGGTAGCTTAGGTGGCGTTTTGAAGGTGACAGGATCACTTTAAGGTGAATTATTCAAAAACAGAAGCAGTGAGCGTTTCTTTACCCCAAATAGATGTGGCTGCCTTAGCAAGAGATTTCCCATTTCGTTGGAAACAGGGTCATATCTCCTATTTGGGGGTAAACCTCCCTGACCACCTGACTAAAGACCTGAATCACCAGGTCATTCTAGATAAGGTGGGGTCCCTGTTAGATTTATACAGACCTTTAAAATTGTCTTGGCTCAGCAGGATCCACGTTGTTATGATGGACAATTTACCGAGATTTTTGTACATTTTCCAAGCTGTTCCTATCTGGCCACATAGTTCGTTTTTTCAAAAAATCCGCTCCCTGATCTCTAAATTTATTTGGAAGGGTATGAACCCGAGAGTGGGATATAAGACCCTATCTGCACCTCGATGTATCGTGGGAGTGGGATTTCCTGACTTTCAAAAATACTGTTTGGCGGCGGTGTTAGTGAGACTCCTAGACTGGAAATATAAGGCCAAATCCAAGCAATGGGTACAAACAGAACAGGTGGATCTGATTACAGATTACAATAACTGCAATGGATCTCCTTGCACACCACGGATTTTCAAGGTCACATGTCTTTCCTCACTTCAGAAACGCTTAGGGTGTGGTGAGTCTCATTAGGTGGGACGGCTGGGGCGAGGTTGGTGAGCTCGTTGACCCCTTTATTTTGTAACACAGTTTTTCCCCCTGGAATGTTGAGCCAATCCCTTCTGGTATGGAAACTTAGTGATGACACCCATATTGGCCACATCTTAAGAGACGGGGAACTCCTCACATTTAACAAATTGCAAAATGTATCGCCGGGTTTTAAACTAAATTGGTGGGAATACTTACAGTTGAGGTCCTTCCTTCGGTCAGCCGCATTCCCAAGGGGCCCTAACATATGTCTGTCTCCCATGTAAAAAATTTTCACAGATGAAGCCCCACCTCCTAGAGGGATTTCCACTTTATATCGTATCCTTTCCATGGCTGTGAGTACTGATATGCAAAAATATCGAGTGGCTTGGGAGAAAGATCTGGGACAGTCCATATCTGTGGTTGAATGGGAGAAAAGCTTCCAAATGGTCCATAAGGTGTTCCCCGTGGTCCAAACCTTTTTTGAGTTGGTTAAAAGAGACATTTCACAAATACCAGACCAACATGGTTGGGGTGGAAATTTAAGTACTAAGGAAAGAAAGGCACTTCTTGATCTAAAAAATTGTTCTACTATCATTATCAAGGAGGCGGACAATGGGGGGAATGTGGTCATTTGGCCATGGGAGATGTACGTGGAGGAAGCTAGGAGACAATTGAATAATAACAAATTCTATTCAAAGTTACCCTCGGATCCCACAACCTTTTTTCAAAGAAAATTTGCAGGGCTATTAGATGCGGGATTAAGGTGTGGAGCTATCACCAAAAAAGAGAGGGACTTTTTATGGATTGCAGAACCGGTCATCCCTACTCTGTATCTTCTCCCTAAGGTCCACAAGAGTCTGGTCAGACCGCCAGGGAGACCAATCGTTTCCTGTATTGGGAGTATTTGCGAGAAGGCTGGTTCTTACATAGATTACTACTTACAGCCCATGGTACAAGAATTGGCCTCATATATCCGGGATTCCACAGACTTTATCAAAAAGACACGGACACTTCGGATTCCTTCAGGTAACTTGACTGTTATATGCAATGTAGAATCGCTTTATACTAACATCGCACATGATCATGGAATAGAAGCGGTTACTTACTTTCTGGACAAAAAAAACAAACAGTGATCAGCTACATGACTCTTTCCTAGATCTGCTAGGCTTCTTATTGTCACATAGTTACATTACTTCACATTCGACAGAAGTTACTTTAAACAGATGTCTGGAGTGGCTATGGGGGCCAAGTGCGCACCAGCCTTCGCAAATTTATTCTTGGGCTGGTAGGAGGAGGTAATTGTTTCTAAGATGCCGGCATATAGATCATACGTCCAGGGATGGTACAGGTATATCGATGACGTCGTGTTCCTATGGAGTGGGGATGAAGAATCATGTAGATCCTTTTTGGAGGAATTAAATTTCAATCTACTAAAGATCTTTTTAACCTTTGATTCATCTCCCACAGAGGCCACTTTCTTGGACCTGAAGATTATGATCAGAGATGAACGGCTACTCACAAATTTACACAGGAAACCGACAGCAACAAATAGTCTTTTGCACTATTCAAGTTTCCATCCTATGCACGTGAAAAGTAGTGTACCGATAGGTCAATTCCTAAGGGTCAGGCGGAACTGTGCAGATGAGGAGGATTTTCGGACCCAATCGCGAGCCCTAACAAAGAAATTCTCTGCTCGACAGTATCCAAGGCGCACCATATCCATTGCCTTTGGGAGAGCCAAGTCAAGCTCGCAGGATTCTCTATTACAACATCGCATTAAACCTTTGGACACCACACCAAGAATCATCATGGATTATAACAACCAGTGGGACAAGGTTAGTAATATCCTAAAAAAACATTGGGATATCTTGTCTATGGACCCTAAAATTGCATCAGGCATTGGGATGAAACCCATGATCACGGCAAGACGTGCACCGACTTTGAAGGATACATTGGTACGTAGCCATTTCAGGAGACCCACCCACAATCTGGGACGTGGAATAAGACTCAAAGGGTCTTTTCCGTGTGGCTCCTGTAATGTATGCCCTCTCATGACTCAGGGATCATTTTGTTAATCCAGGGGACAATAAAAGACATCGATTAAAACCTTACATTAATTGCAAAACCGAGTTGGTGATCTATGCAATTATATGTCTGTGCAACAAGTTGTACGTTGGGATGACGGGACAGGAGTTACGAAAGCGTATACAGAAGCATGTATCGACTATCCAGTTGGCAGCTGACCATCGGGAGAAGGGATTAACATTAACTTCTGTAGCTTCTCACTACCTGCGACATCATCAGGGTCGGCCCACGGGGAGTAGAGTGGTCGGATTGGATAGGCTCACAGGGAATACTAGGGGAGGGGATAGGAGGAAACCCCTTTTGAGACTTGAGTCGAGGTGGATTTATATCCTCAATTCGATCTCCCCATCGGGAATGAATGAGGAACTCCTCTTCTCTGGTTTCTTGGGAGTATAAAGGATTGTGACACCATACCAAATGAGAGGTGCCTCCTTAGGGGAGAAAAAATAACGTAAATAAATAGATATTTTCCATTTTCTAAGGTCCATTGTTTTTACTCCATTTCTAGATTGTGATTTGACAACTATCTTCCTCCCCACACGTATTCGCATGCTGACCTTACAAACAAGAATGACTGTATGGAATCTCTGGAATCATCTTCATGTCAGTGACCTGGATTCAAGGAACATAGGATACTCCATTTCGTCTAATGAACTACAGAAATCTCCTGATTTGGTCTTGGAATTTGGACTTTCTATTTTTTCCTTCTTCTTTATTTTTGTTATTTCTATGTACATATGGTCTTAGAATCTATAAAAACTCCTCTGGAGATGTTATTTTACACATAGGTATCACCAGGCCAGATCTGTGGACTTCTTGGTATTATTTCCTAGGTGTTTAATTTTTGATAGTAGATAAATCAATTCACCCATAAAAATTTGAGTTATTCTGTTCATGTTATGGATTCCGCCTGGGTCATGTGTGCGGTTCAATTTCTACTTGCAGGTATACAATATCTCTTTAAAACTGCGAGAGAATCTTGTATATTAAAGATTTTTTAGCATCCAAGGTTACTATGTAACTTTCCATACCTATACATCTTATGGGATGTATGCAGTGGCGTAACTTCAGGCCTCAGGGCCCCGATGCGAAAGCTATAACAGGGCCCCCCAATTATTGCAACTCTTTAGTAGTATTAGTCTTTTTCTATGGGCCAAAGGGATGTTTGGGGCCCCCCTAGGCTGCAGGGCCCGGGTGCGATCGCAACCCCTGCACCTATTGTAGTTACACCCCTGGATGTATGCGTCCAGATTGGGATGTCTGGATATATGATATGGGGAGGGGTTATGGAATTATGGATGAGTGTTCATAATTGTTTTGTAAATCCATAATAATGGTACTATATAAAGCCAACCGATGGTTAATAATTTTTTTATTTATTTTTTACACACAGGCCTGTGGGTGGACTATCGGGACATTTTTCTGTCTTGATGGCACACCGGGTCATTTCATGACCCATGGAGATTACATATAACCACTTTGATGGAGGTGTATTCATTTCAGGTTCTTCTGGATGGTTATGGATATAGATTTCTGGTAACATAATTATGAAACCATTGGTGAAACCTTGGCAATCCCTATTCATATTTTGGTGTGCACAGTGCGTTTCCTTCTCTGTTCACGTGATGGCAGAGATTTGTCCCTTGGGTGAGCTTAAACACATACGGTAGTTGGCCGCCTGGGTGATTTTTCTGTCTGTCCACTGTGAGGTAGCACCTGGGAAACCCGCTTGCATAACGACAAAAACACGTATTTATAATTTAACCAATGTCTACCCGTTTATTTTTCACATATAATAACATAACCCAGGTAGCATGTTTGACACATTGCACATTGATTATAAACACCATACATAAATACATCATACATTTAAGGTACCTTTACACGCCGCTACAACAGGGTGGAAACAACCGGGTTTATGCGACAAATGTATCTTGCACCGTCAAATCAACCCGAGGTAGCGGCATGTAAAGTAGGTTGTTGCCACCCGTCACTTGCAGCACCTGTTTCAGAGCAGTGCTCTAAAACATGTTGATTTCAACCCGATGGCAGTGGTGTCTAAATAAGGTAGGGTAAAGTTTTTTCGTCACCTAGCTAACTCCCTGGGGCGTGACACTGCCTCTGTTAAACCGCCCCCCTTCAGCGATCATTGGTGGAAGCTCCTGCGTTACGATTGGTAGTCACTGCATAGGGCGGCATATTTAAGGAGCTGACCAGTCACACTACACATTTGCAATAGCGTCATGTATTAGCCAGCCTTCCTGCGCTGGCTGGCCAATCATGATTCCATTGCATTGTCCAATCATCGTACGAGCGTCTCGTAATCCACAATTCTGGCACGCCTATGTGTTGTAGCGGCGTGTAAAGGCGGTATCAGGTACCGTTTGTAACCGTTGCTACGTGCTCGTGCACGTGAAGCACCCGGTTGTTTCCACCCTGTTGTAGCGGCGTGTAAAGGTACCTTTACATATAACCTTACATAACACTTATTGCAGATAACGTCTTATCGTAACCCGGGACCTGTAACCATCTCTTTGTCCCCATTGGAGCTCTACTAACAGCTCCCGTGGTGGCTACGGCCTCTGGCCTATATACACTTTACACATACATTTATCAGTTTACCAGATATATATATCAACGATGACTCCTCTGGGTTCAGAACAGGGATTGAGCAACCTGAGTCACGGGTACGCCATGCCTCGCCAAGGGCCTCCTTCCTGGATGTATCTCAACCACAAGTCCAGGTCAGCGCCCACCTGGTTCAACTACAGTTTCCCCACTCTAGGAGCCCTTCTAACCCCTGCTTCTGACCTTTGCTATATACCCTTCAACGGTCCCTGTGGGTCCCAATGGCGGTACCTGCCGCCTGGCTTTAGTCACCCAGCTCGATGACTCCATATTTACCCCGTAGTCAGGATTCCTGCCTGACCGGGACCTTACACACCACGTGTGATCCATCCTACAATATTCATGGACCACATGCATCCTTACATCCGCTCACAACCCATCATAATACATCCATGGACTGTGGCTCCTCCATGACCATAACAGGGACCTGGTCAACCATAGAATCCAGGCTAACCACGCGTCACCATGGCCTACTCACCACGGTACGGGCCACCAGTCGCCACCAAACCTCCATCTCATGCAGGTCTCCAGGTCGACGACTGTACCCTGCTTCTGAGTAACACCCTATCGGATCAGCCATGGTTACCATTCTAGGAGCCTTCGTGACCCCTGTCTCTGGCCACAGGCACACCCACACCATTAGAGGCCGTGGTTGAGGGACAGGTACCCACTGCAAGCAGCAGGCCAAGCCTCCCTCTCGTCCCACAGGGACGGAACACCTCCAATATCATCCACTCTAGCTGGGGCTCTCCCACAGACACCGTACATGGCCTTTCTATCTAAGCCATAACATACATATACATTTAAACAGGTCCCTCACTGACTATCTAGTCGGACCTCAGGGCGGCTATGCCCGCCTGGCACATTTCACGCACCAGGTGCACAGTTCACACAAACATTCGGGAACTGCTTTCTTACCGGGCACGGATCCGGGTCTCGCTGCCTGGGTCACGGGTCCACCAAGCGTCCCCAAGTGCTCCTTTCCCGGACGTGTCTCAACCACACACCAGTATCCACCTGGGTCAGCCCCGGCTTCCCCACTCCAGGAGCTGTAACAACACCGATCCTGGCCACCGGTATGGAGCTAGCATGCTCCCTTCACCATCTCACACCACACATGGACTGGGGGAGGGGGATGCAGAGATGCACACCACTTTAGACATCTCCTTTCTGGTGGTTTGGTGTACCATCATTGACATACCAAAATGATTTCAGGATGGATGCTTCACTTTGAATAACCAAGAGTTCTAGAACATTCACAATAATTGATAACTCTGTGGCCAAGGAGTGATTTATGACAAGTGTCTATCACTCTTCTGGACAATAACAATAGACTTGTAGGTGTGAGAATATTTGTTATACCTTTAATGGGATTGAACAATTGACACGAGGTGCTTTTGTATAAAATGATGTTTAATCTATCCTTACAGTTTCTGTAAATAGCATACATTATAATGCACCTGATGTTTTTCTATTATTATCAGTGCACAAGCAATTGCTTGTAAACTTTCCACGCAATCATGTGACCGCACACATGATCTGTGCTGCTCCCGGAACGTCAATTCCGGTTTATCAGGGGAACCATGACAATGCATACAGCAGCGGAAACAGCCGCCTGATTGGTTATGATATTTAAGGCTGAACGCCGGATGTATAGCCACGCCTCCCTGATGAAGCCGCTTCGCAGTGGTGATACGCGTGAAACACAGATCCCCTGCTTCTTATTTTGCACTCTGCCCATGGCACAGGACATCCAGGCACCGATCTGATAATTGCACTATTGGCAAGATCCAGGGTACCGACCTACTATGGACAAAAATGGTCTGGGTGAGAGATCCTTTTCCCTGTGATTTTCCTACCCCACTTGGGGAGATATTTAACTTTCACAGTATGGTGCCTATTTGATTTGTCTGCTGCTATGGAGAGTACATACAAGGCCCTGTCTGTATCTATGGGTGATATACGTTCTCTTGCCATTACATTCATTATATAGCACCCTTGTTATTTCTTGCTATGTGATTTACCCTGAATGTAATTTGCTTCATTGGTAATTGTATTGAGTTACGTACCATGGATACTATGTATTTATCTATGCATTGAGGGAATACTTGATTTGATAATTTTTTCAAATATATGCAGGGGACCCATCTCCTAATGGAATGTGGTTTGATGATGTTTTTAATTGTTTTTAATGTATGTTGTTTGGTCCTTAAATAAACGTTTGTCAGAAAGTGCGGGCCCAAATCAGAAAAAAGGTTTTGTAATAAAGAGTCGAGAAGCCATCTGGCTCCGGTGACTTCCCTGTAGGGCTCTCTGACAGGATGGACTGGCGTTCACAGAGATCAAAGGGTTTGGATAGCATCGTCTGTTGATCATCAGAAAGTTGGGGTAGGGATATAGAGGTGAGGAAAGAAGTTCTTTGGCATTTCGTCGCCTCTGATTCATGGAGTTTGAGCTGATATAAGTCCTTATAAAAGGATAGGAAAGCTGTAATGATTTGATTATAGTTTTGTGTGACTTGGCCTTTATCAGTTTTAATTTTGTGAATAAACGTGCGGGATTAGCGCTGTTTAATCAGAGACATCATTAATTTAGATTCTTTATCTCCATGAACCATGAACCAGAAGACTGTTCTTCCAAGAAGAAAATATTTAGCTGCTTGTTTATTGAGTAAGTCTCGTAAGTATTGCCTGTGTCTGGTCAGTTGGGTCAGTAAATATGGAACAAGTGTCCATTAATGTTGAGTCTCCAGTTGGGCAATATCATTATAGAGAGTCTCCAGCTCAGCCCTTCACTGTTTATTGATATGGGATGCAGCAGATATAATTATTCCCCTAATCATAGCCTTATGGGCCTCCCACACTATGGTCGGACCCAGGTCAGAAGTGGCATTAAGGAAAAAATATTCCTATATGGAGACCCAAATTTTGGATTTAAATTGTCTAGATGAAAAAGAGATTCTTTAGTCTCCATGTCCTAAAGTTAAGAGAATGTTTTTTTGAATTTTTATTTAATTGATATTAAGGTGTGGTTCGAATATAGTGTCGGGAGTATGTCTACTTATGATGTGGTGGGGAGGATATTTCTAAAATCAATACATAATCTATTTGGTGGTATGATTTGAGGGGGTGTGAATAATATGTTAAGAGTCTGTCTTGCGGGTGGAAGTATTGCCAGACGTCAATCAATTCCAGGGAGTGAAATAAAGATTTGATCTGGGTTAGGTCTCTCAAGGCTACAATACTGTTCTTTGTCGAGGTATACAGAGATGGTTCTAGTGCTATGTTTAAATCTCCGCTGAGAACAGCCCTTTGCCGAAATAGACTTAGTTTATGGAGGACCTTTCTAAGCCATCGCAGAAGGTGTTTATTAGGAGCGTAAAGATTGCCCAGGGTCACCAAGCTTCCCCCATTTAAGCCTTTTAGAAACAAATAGCGACCTTCAGGGTCAATGAGGCTCTCATGTAGTAGGAAAGGGATGTCTCTGGCAAAGGCTATTACTACTCCTCTTGCGCCCTTTTGGGGTGACAAGGCATGATACCATCGGTTGTAGAAACAGTGTTCAAAGGTGGGAGTTTTCCGTGCTCGAAAATGGGTTTCTTGTAAGAATAGTACAGTATATCGTATTTGACTTTCTTGAAGTGGTGTAGTGTCTGAGACCTAGAGATGGGGGAATTTAGGCCATGAACGTTATGAGAGACAACATGAAACAACTTACGGATCGATGTTATGGTGGATGGAGATGGTGCGCTGTCATTGGCAATAGTAGTCCTCCTATGGAGTTGATAGGGCAAAGAAGTAGAGCAATGGTAGAAAAAGAGAAGGATCTGAGGGTAGATAACAAAGATTAATTGTTAAACTTGTTAGACTTGCATAGCATCCATAGGCCATTTGATGATCAGGAAATGCCATCGAGGCGCCGATATGGTGAGCATCAAGGAAAAACAAGTAACATATTAGAAGATAATTTGGTGGGTGATCCCACGAAAGATTGTATAGAGAGTCAAAGGCAATTATATAAGGGGAAAGGAAAAGAAAAGGGAAGGGGGGTGGGGTTGAGTGGTGAGAGGTACTGTATATGATTGCGATTTGTACAATAATGAGGGCTGCCTTAACAACTCAGGATACACTATTGAGTTGGTCGACAGGGTAGGGGATACTCAGATACCAGGACAGGGGGTTACTTCAGTGGGGATCACGGCTGGTCAGTTCCAAGTTCCGTGCCCTGGACCCTCAGTGACAGGGGTGGGGGTGATGATGATGGGGGATTTGTAACGTGACGCCACCTGTGGTGCCTGGTAATAGGGTTACCAGCGTTGCGGCCAGCTGCTGAGGTTATGGAAATGCAGCTTTGGTACTACAGCTCCCCACAGGTTGAGCTTTACCTCAGGGCAGCAGGGTGGATGAGGGGAGTAGTAGTATCGGTTCTGCTGTGCACGCTGCAGGCGGCGGCGGTGAAGTAGGCACACACATACACAATAGTCTCTGTTTCGGTACCTTTTTACTGATGTTCGGTAACAGGCATAGTCCAGGAGGGTAACCAGGTTATTGGTGCAGTTTGTGACTTCCAACTTGGAGAGTTGTGAGGCCTCCTCTGTTAGTGTGTGCGGTAATTGCAGTAAGTTCTGCCTGGAGCTGAACCTGCTGCTCTTTCTCCTTCTCCCTCTCAGGATGCTACTCCACAACCGACAATGAGGATCCCTAGTCTCCTCTTGGGCCCCTGGTCCTATGCTTGGTCAGGTTTGGTGTCTTGCTTTCTTTACTTCAGGGGGACTAGATCCTCCTGGTCTGTTCGGGCTTGCTCTGCTACCACTAGATTAATAGCAGCTTCGGACTCCAGTGTCCAGGTGGGCAAAAGGGAGCTCAAATCTGTTCCCTTCTTCTGTCTTCCTACCTCTTCCATTAGCCTCTGTCCTTCTCTCTAGGGCACTGCACAGCTGGGTCAGGTTTCCTTGTTCTGGGCCTGGCTTGGTCCCAGCAACCAGCTCCTTCCAGAAGCTGCTTCTGTACTCACTCACTGCAGACTGCAGACTGACTGACTCCTCCCCTCAGGCCTGAATCTTTATAGGGGATCTGGCTTAAAGACAGCCAGTGGGGCTCCCCCTCCAGGTCTGGGGTGGAAGGTGTTGTGTGCTGTGTGTGCCAAGGTGTTCATCCCTCCCTGCACCGGTGGGTCATGTGGCAATTCCCCGCAGGGGTGCCACACTATTATTGAATAATTAGAGTAGGGAAGGTAGTGGTGAAGTCAGAAGGTTACTTAGAGAATAAGACAATTGCTGTATGGAAGGTTAACGTTCCTAGCATTGTCAGAGCCAAACAGCCCAAGCCTTACATTACCTAGTGAGAGTTCTGCCGGGTTTAAGAGTTGTCCCCTGGCATGTGGGACACCAGTGCAGCCCGAAGTGTAACGCCTGGAATGACTTCATCAGGAGCTGTGACCAGTGTCCCTCTCCCCAGTCTTAAGTAATGTATGTTGATGACCTCCTCCCCGTACAGCAAGTAGGTGCGGCCCACCGCAGCACCATGTCCGTAATGTAATTTCTGGATATGAGCGGTGTGAGGTGGGCTGGCAAAAGAGAGTGTTGTACAGCTGAGGGCTGCAACTGCGCAGTTTATGGTGGCAGTGGTGCGGTTTCCATATCTAGTAATGGCAAGCTGCCAGATTGTGTGTAGGAGGCATTTATAAGGGGGGATCATGGGGACACATATGGTAACTGTAACATACATAGGGCATAGAATACAGGGGACAAAGATTGCCCAAGTACCTAGATAATAAAGTGATGCATTTTGAGGAATCCCCCATATATTCATATGAGGGGTTCACCATCTAAAGCAACTAGTTTGGGTATACAAAATCACCATCATAGAATCCCAATATTAGTGACCATAAGGGATCAGTCAGTAAAAAGGCAAACGAATTTGCGGTCAAGGGTGCAGGCGTCACATCAGACCAAACAAAGTTGCCCCCCCTTTACTCAGGAGCAGGGGCCAACCCCGATGCGCTGTGATAAAAATTGTTACTTGTGGAGTTGTCTTCAGTATTTCTGCTTTAACCAGTGCTGTCTCAACCTAACTGTTTTCAATCAGCCTATATATTCCTGATTCATCGGACTATTCTGTCATGTCCTTTTGTCTAATACCTTTTCACAATTATGTGTGGGCCCAGTCTTGTGTTACTCCTGTAACTTGTTTTTAATTGTTTTTATTATTCCCCTGTCCCAGCCTTGTCTCCATCACTATATATGACAATAAATCGTGTGTGTTTCACTGCATTACAGAATGCGCCCCTTTTTACAGTAGTTCTTTTCTTCCCCTAAAATTCTAGCTTTTTCACTACTATGGCTGCAGCACCTGTGCCTTCCATTGAGCTGTTGCACCCTGTCCCCTCCCTCTCAAGCAAACAAGGTGAACTAGACAAATTTCTGAAAAGAAGACCATGTACCACACAGGCACCTTCTAAAAAAACACCAGCCCATTCTAATACAGATGCAGAATCCAGCAACGAGGTCTCTAAAAGTGAATCCTCCCAAGCTGGTTCCTCTCCAGTTTCTAGATACTTTCTCAAAAAGTCTAAGGGTGCTTTCACATCTGCGTTTTTCGTAATTCGCGGCAGATGCGGTGAAAAAACCGCATCTGCCGCGTTTACCGCATAACCGTTCCACTTGCGGCGCGGTTGCGTTTTTTTCTATGCAATGTATAGGGGGACTTGCGGCAGATGCGGCAAGTGCGGTTTTGCACTTGCGGCAGGTGCGGCCGCGAAAAAAACCGCAGCTTGCTGCGGTTTTTTTCGCGGCCGCACCTGCCGCAAGTGCAAAACCGCACTTGCCGCATCTGCCGCAAGTCCCCCTATACATTGCATAGAAAAAAACGCAACCGCGCCGCAAGTGGAACGGTTATGCGGTAAACGCGGCAGATGCGTTTTTTTCACCGCATCTGCCGCGAATTACGAAAAACGCAGATGTGAAAGCACCCTAATTCTTAGGTCTTAGATAAGACTTGAAGTATAAACTCTCCAATCTGATAAACTTATTTAAAGCTATATGAGAGAGACCGCTTCATAGCAAATTACCTTCCATGTAAAGCTCAGTT
Source organism: Allobates femoralis (assembly GCA_033576535.1). Classification (NCBI taxonomy): domain Eukaryota; kingdom Metazoa; phylum Chordata; class Amphibia; order Anura; family Aromobatidae; genus Allobates; species Allobates femoralis. The sequence continues at coordinate 533,000,642 of JARQOC010000004.1, read as the reverse complement.
TCTTGTTATAATGGAAATTCTCTATGTTGATATATTTTTCTGTGTTGTTCACAGTTTTCAGCATTTTACTTAAGATGGATTTTAAGGGTCGTAAACGGGCATGGCAGACCTAAATTAAGAAGGTGTTTTGCGATGAGTCAGGCGTAGTTTGAAAAATGGAAAAAGGAGAGATGTGAGACAAAACTAAAAAATATCAATGAGATATGAATCATGTTACCACCAACAATGTATATAGATAGAATAAGAGGCGACCACCAAGGAGACACAGTAGAACCCAGTCCATTGTTTCACAAGTGTCTACTGAAGGGAACCTAGGTGGGGCAGATGTACCTGTTCAGAGGGTACATAGATCTAATCAAAAACCACAAAAGAAAAAGGACAGACTAGAGGTGATCAATCTTTCTAAACATACTTTGAGTGTCCATCAAATAGAAGTATTAGAAAAAGGTCTGTCTTTTTCCCCAACTAATGGCTTCCATCTGTTTACAGCAGTAAAGGATGTCCAACTCTTTGCTAGAAAATTGGTCTTCAAAAAACTGTAAGGAAAAGTCCCAGTGATGATGGAAGTGAAGTTTCCAAGTTCAACAGTACCGAGATTGATAACATTTCCCCTCTTGTCCCTATGTCCAGCTGGGGTGATATTAACCAATTTGGTGATTAAAGATTTGGAAAAGATCTCCACACAACACAAATATGATAACCTGACTAGAAAACAAAGACAATCATTAGAGGAATTAAAAAGACTGGCCGATACAGTGATCAAACCTGTGGACAAGGGGGAAAAGAAATGTGATCATGTGGCCAAAAATAATGTACAAGAAGGAGGTGAATCACCATCCAAAAGATAAGGAAACTTATCTCAAACTGACCTTATCCCCCTTGCTGGCATTCTCAATGGAGCTAGACTCCATCCGATATGAGGTCTTTCTGCAAGGAATCATTCCTAAAAAAATAATATGATGGCCTACTGGTAAAAAAATCAAAAATTCCAACTCTGTTTTTTATACTCAAGGTGCACAAAAATATAGACGAGCCCCATGGCCATCCTATAGTTTCTGGACTGGATGGTCATTGTGGCCCTGTCTGCAAATTTATTGACGATTACCTTAAGCCCCTGGTATAAATGTTACTGTTGTATGTAAGGGTATGTGCGCACGGTGGGCGGGTTTGTGGCGGCGGCGGCTTGGCGGGACCCGACAGGAAGCTCCGGAGCCGTCCACCGGCTTCCTGTTGGGTATGTGCGGCGGGAGACGGGCGGGTTAGCGCCGGCCGTTCTGCAGCGGCTGGAAGCAGCACATGATTCTGCTTGCAGCCGCTGCAGAACCGGGCGGATTATAGAACAAGCTCATTCTTTGCTAACCTGCTGGGAGCCCAGCGGGTTAGCAACGGATGAGCATGTGTAAACCGCCGCTGTGTGCACAGCGGGTGTCGGTTTACATAGGTTTCTATGTTAATCCAAACGCCGGTTTGGATTAACATAAATTTACATGAAATTTATGTAAACCGACCGGCGGTTTACACACCTAATCCGGCCCTAACCCGACCAGTGCGCACATACCCTAAATAACACTACTCACATACTGATGAGGGATGATGGAATTGTGATGGAGCCCGATATGGTACTGGTTACAGCTGATGTTGATGCTCTATATACTTCCATCAACCTTGACCTAGGGCTGGCAACTGTACACTTTTTCCTCAGGACAAACAACTGGGATGGCAGCACTGCTGAGCTGGTCCTTGAACTGCTGGTGTTCACACATAATTTTTTTCATTTTCAAAGACACATTCTAACTACAGAAGAGAGGCATCGCCATGGGCATGGCTTGCATGCTTTTTTTGCAAATCTATTCCTAGATTACTGGGAGAGGGATTTGTTTGGCAGGGAGGGCACGTGGGCCGTTGTGATTTTATAATTGCGTTATATAGATGACATGTTCTTTATCTGGCAAGGTGATGAGGGCAGACTCCAAAACTTAAAGGATCAGCTAAACATTGATGATTTAAACCTGAAATTATCATATCCATGCAGTAGGGAAGCAATTTCTGGACATGAGTATAGAATCTGATGTTATCCAATATCTTCATACTGATGTATACAGAAAACCCACATCAATATTCTCCCTTCTGCATGCATAATCTAGCCACATTCGCAGTACTATTAATGCCATCCAAGTTGGTCAGTTCCTAAGGATGAAGCGGATATGCTCAACTAATTCAAAATTTGAAAGGCAGGCAGAGGATCTGATGGCCAGATTTTAGTCCAGGGACTATAGCAACAGGTCAATTAAATGGGGCTACCTATGTGCAAAATATATATCTCGAAGTAAACTACTCTTGCCCTCTTCTATGCCTGAAAATGATGACACAATTAGGTTCATTTCAACTTTTAATGGACTATGGAACGACATGCGTGACATACTATGCAAGCACTGGGATATCTAGAAAAGCAATCCCACCCTGTCAAACCATCTTTTGGACTATCCACCAATGACTCCAAGATGTAGCAAGAACCTGAAAGGTATCTTGGCGAGTGGCCATTATATCCCAGTGCAAAAACATCCCTTCGGTAATAGAACACAGGTGAAGGGATGATTTCCCAGTGGGAATTGTGTTTCATATTAAAAAATACTTAGAAGTAAAAAACTTCTCATCAGCTGATGGGACTTAAAAGTTCACAATCCAAAGCTACATCTTGTGTATCATGAGTCTAGTAAACTGTTATGTGGCTTCTGGATGTCCGAAAATTTACATTGATTTGATATCTCACCAAGTATGTATAAGAACTCGGGAACACATTCAAGATATCCTGGCAGCTAAAGAGATCACAGACATAACTGAACAAAAAATATTCCTCAACATTTCATTCAATAGCATAATTGTGATACCAAATCTTTCATGGTGAGGAGTTTGAGCATGTAAACATGAAGTGGTGATGTCAAAAAGCTGCTTTCTCAGGGGGAATATTTTTGGATTACCACCTTGGGTACAATGGCCCCATATGGATTAAATGAAACCAATAGCCTTGCTTCCTTTATATAAAGTTCCATCTGCTTCAATGTGCTTAGGTACTATTGATGCTTTGCAATATCAATATTTTAGTCACAACTCATTGGTTGTGTTTTTTAATTATTCAATTTTAACATGTTTTTCTTTTCTTTCTTTATGTATCGGACATAACAAGGCTACGGCTCATTCACACAGGATCAGGTTAAAACATCTACACTCTAAAAACATGGATGCTTACTAGAGATGAGCGAGTACTAAAATGCTCGGGTGCTCGATGCTCTGGCTGAGCATCCCAAGATACTCGTGTACTCGGCCAGAGCACCGAGCCCAATGTAAGTCAATTAGTGACAAGCTCCGCCCACAGACTTTCGGCTATAAAACAAGTGTTTCTGGGAAAGGGCGGGCAAGTGCATATTCAGGGAACAGGATAGGGACCTGAGCGAAAGAAACGCAGTTAGGAACAGGTGGTGTTGCTCAGGCACCACCCATAAGGGAGGGTGCCTTATATAGATGTAGCTCTTTAGCGATAGGCTGGAGAGTGAAATTAGGATTAGTGTGTCGGCCTTTTAAATTTTGCTTGTGAGCGGCGCGTGCTCCTGTGGGTTCTGCAGACAGGACGCAAGCCGCAGGGGCGGAAGGAGGTGGGGAGCACAGGAGGACGGCATAATATCTCTGGCAAGGTAAGAGACCAGGCGGGGGGGCAGCACGGAAACGAGAGCAGATCCAGGGAGCTGTGTGATAGGCGCTGGTCTCACTACTCAGTGGAAACCAGCCCCGCGGACATGACGTAAGTGGTGCGCTATGGGCTGAGTGTTGGGCTACGAACCTTCAGGTCAGAAGAGGTCAGCCCCGCAGCTTTGGGGTGTAACAATCATATGACTGAGACTATGAGCTGGAGATTGATGTTATGGTGGGTTTACATGCTCAGATATCTCAAACGATATCGTTTAAACGTCACGCTTTTGACATCGTTCGAACTATATCGTTTTTGCATTGTTGCGTGTAAACGCAGGATATCTGAAGGAAAAATCGTTGGATCGGACATCTCAAAAGTGTGCTCAGGACCTCACTTTTATCGTTCATCGCCCAATTAACGCTCCAGCAAAGTGCAACATCGTTCAGTGTGACACCAAGATGAACGATATCGTTCTGAATTCTCCTATTTCTGCCACTTTATCCAATCATTCACAAAGTTGTAATGAACGACGCTGGCGCGTTGCCAAATTACACATCGTTAACGATATCCTTGCATTTGACATCGCACTAACGATGTCAAAACTATCGCAGTCACGTGACATTCCAAACTATATCGTTTCAGATATCTGACTGTGTAAACCCACCATTAGAACAGGGACTTTACTTATCTCAGCATGTACTACTATAGAAAGAGAATGTGATCTGCAGTTATCACACACCTTATCGATACTGTGAATGATACATTGCACATGCACTTTTCTATATAAAGGTACCTTTACACGCCGCCACAGGAAGGAAGAAACCGCCGGGCATCGAGGACAATTGTGCCTGTTTCCATGAAATCACTACGAAATGGCGGCGTGTAAATCGGGAAATTCCTTCCTGTGCCCTGCAGTTCCTTCGGATACCTGTTTCTGACCCGTGCTCAAAAACAGGAAGGAACAATTCCTATGGTGGTGGCGTGTAATCGGGGCACAGGAAGGTATTTGCGTGGCCTAGCGAATTCCCAGGGGCGTGCCATAGCGTCATGGATACCATGGCCCATCAGCGATCATTGGTGGAGTCTCCTGCATTACAATTGGTTATCAATTCACAGGGCGCCATATTTAAAGAGCTATCCATTCACAGTCCACAATTGCAATGGCGTCCTGTATTAGCCAGCCTTCCTGCGCAGGCTGGCCAATCATGATGCTATTGCGTTGTCCAATCACCATACGAGCGGCACGTAATACACAACTCTGTCACGCCTATGTACTTACGGCGCTAAATATGTACGCCCATATTCCTTTGTGGTAGCGGCGTGTAAACCAGGGAAGGTTTTCAACAGGCAGTAAGCCGCAGGAGCTGTTGGCACTTCCGGGGATCAAAAATACCTTCAGTAGAGCACGTTGCGGCGGCGTCTATATGCGGCATCGGTGATCGGTATCCACCGTTAAAAACGCGCGCGTGCATGTGCGGTGGCTACCTGTTGCTGCACTCTGTGGCAGCGTGTAAAGGTACCCTTACTGCTCTCTGTACAGTCTATTTAAACACAGTCTTCCTATAGCATGTGAATTGTCTAAGGCTGCCTTCAGACTGCGGCAGCGTCCGGTCCGTGGCTGTCAGAAGTGACAGCCTGGAGCGGAGTTTTCCTCCATAGAATCCTGTCGGGCTGCACGGAGCTGGATCCCGGCGGGTGTTAATTAGCTGCTATCCGGCTGCTGTGTCGCCGGATGAATCGTGCAGAAGTGGGGATTTTCTGCCGATTCCAAAACCGGTGCATGCAACGTTTTTGGAATCGGCAGAAAATCCCCACTTCTGCACGATTCATCCGGCGACACAGCAGCCGGATAGCAGCTAATTAACACCCGCCGGGATCCAGCTCCGTGCAGCCCGACAGGATTCTATGGAGGAAAACTCCGCTCCAGGCTGTCACTTCTGACAGCCCCGGACCGGACGCTGCCGCAGTCTGAAGGCAGCCTAAGAAACTACTTACTATATCATATACATCTAATTACGATGTGATTATTATGTGTGGAAGAACTCAAAACCATGTTGTGCTTGATTCTAAACAAAATCACCTGTATAATGCCCTAAATCCTATTACTATTGTCCTGATTTCTTGTTTCTTTGTGTGGAATTAATAAAATGTAACCTTTTATATGCATGAACAACTAGTGTTCTCTTTAAATAACAGATAACCACAGGATCCCCAGTACCAGTCTGGCAAGAAGTAACTCACAGCCACCAAGAGGGACTACTGGAGAGCAACAGGCACTACTGGAGAGCAACAGGCACTAAGAAACCTAAAGTACAGAAAAAGTCAGCAGGGAGGCTAATATATACTCACCCAGCAGAACAAACTACACCAGCAGCAGAGAGAGCTCAGAGCACCGCCCGCCACTGTCCATCACCACACTGAGCTCTCTTAGCCGCCGCACATGCATGGGAAGCCACCGGCAGCAGAGAGAGCCCAGAGCGCTGCCTGCCCGACCGCTGCTGTCTGACGCTGCTCTGAGCTCTCTCAGCTACCGTACATGTATGGGAAGCCGCCGGTCAATCAGACACCAGCAGTCACCGGTGTCTGATTGGCCGGCACTTCCTGTACAGCTACGGCAGCTGAGAGAGCTCAGAGCCGCACTGAGCAACCCGGAATATATGCAGTGGTGGACTAATGAGAAAAGAGCTGTGTGTGTGTGTTTCTCTCTGCAGGTACCTTAATATAGATATTGGGGGCTACATATGGGGATGATGGGGATATTGGGGGCTGCCTATAGGGATGATGGGGGCTACAAGGGGATATTGGGGGCTGCATATGGGGATGATGGGGATATTGGGGGTTGCATATAGGGATGATGAGGGCTGCAAAGGGATATTGGGGGCTTCTAATGGGGATGATGGGGATATTGGGGGCTGCATGGGGATGATGGGACTGCAACAGCATATTGGCGACTTCAAGGGGATATTGGGGATATTGGGGGCTGAATGGGATGATAGGGGCTGCAAGAAGATATTGGGGGCTGCATGGGGATGTTGGGGATATTAGGGGCTGCTGGGGTGACAAGGGGATATTGGGGATCATGGAAAAAATAAGGCCTCCCCAGAAAATAAGACCTAGCGCATCTTTGGGAGCAAAAATTAATATAGGACGCTGTCTTATTTTTGGGGAAACGGTATATTCATGTGATTTTATTAAAAAAAAAAGCTGTGTCCTTTTGACACCAAAATACAATATGTTGTGTTTTTTATTTGTTGGGTTATTTAAATTTGGTCATGTGCTAATAAATGAGGGTCCATACCACATCCCAAAGTCATGATTCATGCAGGCAAAGGAGACTAAGGGTACCGTTACACGTCACAACATTGCATGCAATTTCACTTGCAATTTGCTGGTTGCAGTGAAATCATGGACACATTGTTCTATTTTGTTGCTTTCTACAAAATGGAACAATGTGTCCATAATTTCACTGCAACCAGCAAATTGCAAGTGAAATTGCATGCAATGTTGCGACGTGTAATGGTACCCTTAAGGTACTGTTACATGAGGCAACGTTGCTGCGATGTTGCCGGCAACTTAACGGGAGCCGTCACATTTTTGGCACTTTTCCAAGATTGTCTTGTAAATGTCACACACAGACAGAGAGATGAGAAAAGAGCAGCATTTACTGGATAGAAAGACAAAATGAGCAATTGTGAGTACACGGTGCCATAAATTATGATGATTACAATATATTAAGTGGATAAAAACTTTGATAAGAGTGCTTTTTTAAATAAAGTGATTGGAAGAAACAATACAATCAATAATTATAAACCCAAATCACATAATAATAATATCTATAGTTATATATCATCTCTCCTCGATATTCCTCCACTTCTACCTTCGGCAAATCTCTGAACTAATCTCCCGTATCATCCAACTCGTAACCGCTGATCTTCCCAAGACCTCCTGCTTTCCTCTACACTTGTACATTCCTCATCTAACCACCTGCAAGACTTCACCCTAGCATCCCCATCCTCTGGAACTCTGCACCCCAAAACGTCCCACTGTCCCCCTACACTCGGAACCTTCAAGTGGAACCTGTAACCCCATCTCTTCAGAACAGCTTACAACCTGCAATGACCATGGTGCCACCTCACCACCATTGGACCTGGCGCTCCACCACCATTGGACCCGGCGCCTCCCCACCACCATTGGATCCCTGATGAAGAGATTCCACAGAATTTCAAAAACGTGTCGGATCATTATCTGCCCCTCTCACTCATTTGTCATTGTGCTGTGCCAGCACTTCTGACTCCAAGCTCTGTGTGACGTCACCGCTCTAAGCCCCACCCGAGGAAGTGAGGTTAGCGTCCAGCCGGAGCAGGCCTCACTCCTTGTGTGCACCTTGGACCAGCCACAGCTAGGCGAGGTCCTGCCCTGAACATCTAGGAATCAATCACCAGGAGGACACAGGATAAAAAAGGGTGTTCCTCCTGGTGTACTTTAATTTACCACTCCAATTCACTGCTCATTGAGCTCATGAAGCCATCCCTGGGGGATTCCTAATCATCTGTTCCCCACACACAGGCAAGGGCTATTTCTTTACTGCCTTCAGTTGTGGACCAAAGAAGCAGTGGTACAGTTTATTCACTGGAGCCTTTTTTAAGGCATTCAGTGAAATCATTTATTTGCAAAAGGTTTTTTTTTTGTTTTGCTTTTTAAATAACCACACTTATATTTTCTTTTTTCACTTTTAATAGCCATAAAATCCTACAGTCTTTTTCACAGAAGTCTCTACGTAGAAATCCCAGGCACGCATTTTAAAGGTACAGTGTGACCATTAAAATCAGTAATTGTTGTGATGAATATTAGCACAATTCTTATTAACATCGGTTTCTTTTTTAGGAGGACCGTGATCTCTCACAATTACAATCATACTGCATAAATAAACCTCAATAACCTGGAATCTCAGTTCCATTATTAAAGGAACCTGTCAGCCAGTGGCGGAACTACCGCGGTCGCCCGTGCCTCCAGCCGCCCGCCGCGACAGCGCCGGAAGAGGAGCGGAGGGCGGACTGGAAGTGACAGAAAAGTCACTTCCTGCTGCCACGCAACAGTGCCCGCCCCTCGATTCCTCTACAAGTTGCGCCGGCATCACTAGCACCCCCCGCTCCTCACCCCGCCAGCTCCACCAGCACCCCCACACCCCGCACCCCCACCCACCCCCACCGCACCGCGACCGGCCAGCTCCACCAGCACCCCCCCCCCGCTCCTCAGCATAGGGGCCCCAGAGTGCATCTTGCACCGGGGCCCGTGGGTCTATAGTTACGCCACTGCTGTCAGCTAGTTTAGCCTCCCCAGCTATCACTGTCTATAGCTGTAGCTTTATAATACAAGTCTGATCATCCCTATCTGAGCTCATAGTGTAATGTGAAAGGTGGAAAAAAAACACTAGACCATTAGACTCTGTGCCCCTTCACCCAGATGCATGGTTCGTCCAGCTTCTTCTGGGGGCAATTTGTTTCCATTTTACCTTGCCAACTTCAGATCATATTGATCAGTCAGTTAATATGTTACACACTAGCTATTTCTCTGTCGCTTACAAGAGGAATCTTTATGTATATATGTGTGTGTGTTTTACACCCATTATGTATAATAAAGTTTTATTGATTTTATTCGCTGTTTAGTCCATATCATTATGCAACATGTGAGCACAGCCTCACTTATGTTATATCTAGTTTTAATGTTTAGTGTGCAGCGGATAATCATATATTATAATAGTTTTTTTTCCTGCTAGCACCTTCAAATATAGGTGTGCCAGTCATATTTTAATTTTAAGAAAGCATTCTCAACTGAGGAACCACCAGCCTAAATGCTTTCAATGTCTCCTGTTTTCATTCAACCCATGTTTCCCAACTGTTTATTGTTGAGGTTGAAGTAGTGTGTTGCTTCAGTGGCCATCCTCTAATAAGTTGTATCCAAGCGCCTTTTTCTCAAAAATGTTATCGCCAGCTAAAAACACTATGCTATTGGCCAAGGAGAACTTTTAGCCATTAAGTTGGCTTTTGAGGAGTGGCGGCGTCAGAGCCTGTGCCATTCTTCCTTGCAGATCCTCTCCAGTTTCATTAGGTTGGATGATGAATGTTGGTGGACAGCCATTTTCAGGTCTCTCCAGAGATGCTCAATTGGGTTTAGGTCAAGGCTCTGGCTGGGCCAGTCAAGAATGGTCACAGAGTTGTTCTGAAGTCACTCCTTAGTTATTTTAGCTGTGTGCTTAGGATCATTGTCTTGTTGGAAGGTGAACCTTCGTCCAAGTCTGAGGTCCAGAGCACTCTGGAAGAGGTTTTTATCCAGGATATATCTGTTCTTTGCCACATTCGTGTTTCCTTCAATTGCAACAGTCGCCCTGTCCCTTCAGCTGAAAAAACACCCCCATAGCATGATGCTGCCACCATCTAATTCACTGTTGGGATTGTATTGGACTAATGATGAGCAATGCCTGGTTTTCTCCACAAATACTGCTTAGAATTATCACCAAAAAGTTCTATCTTCGTCTCATCAGACCAGAGAATCCTTCATGTGTTTTTTTGCGAACTCTATGTGGGCTTTTATATGTCTTGCAATGATGAGAGGCTTCCGTCTGGCCACTCTGCCATAAAGGCCAGACTGGTGGAGAGCTGCAGTGATAGTTGACTTTGTGGAACTTTCTCCCCTCTCCTTACTACATCTCTGGAGCTCAGCCAAAGTGATCTTGGGGTTCTTCTTTACCTCGCTCACCAAGGCTTGCTCAGTTTGGCTGGATGTCCAGGTCTAGGAAGACATCTGGTGGTTCCAAACTTCTTCCATTTAAGGATTATGGAGGCCGCTGTGCTCTTAGGAACCTTGAGTACTGCAGAAATTCTTTTGTAACCTTGGCCAGTTCTGTGCCTTGCCACAATTCTCTCTCTGAGCTCCTTGGCAGTTCTTTTGACCTTATGATTTTCATTTGGTCTGACATGCACTGTGAGCTGTGAGATCTTATAAAGACAGCTGTGTGCATTTCGAATTCAAGTCCTATCAGTTTAATTAAACACAGCTGGACTCTAATAAAGGAGTAGAACCATCTCAAGGAGGATCATAAGGAAATGGACAGCATGTGACTTAAATATGAGTGGGCAAAAGGTATGAAAAACTTGTTGCATCATTCCCAAGAGATTCATGGCTGTACTAGCTCAAAAGGATGCTTCTACTCAATACTGTGCAAAGGGTCTGAATACTTATGACCATGTGATATTTCAGTTTTTCTTTTTTAATAAATTTTCACAAATATCTACATTTCTGGTTTTTTTGTCATACAAGATGGGGTGCAGAGTGTACATTAATGAGAAAAAAAAAACTTTTTTGAATTTACTAAATGGCTGCGATGAAACAAAGAGTGAAAAATGTAAAGGGGTCTGAATACTTTCCATACCCACTCAGAGTTCAAAAATGCTAGAAAATTGCAGGTGAAAAAAGCATGCAAAAACACATTGAAAACCTGGCAAAAAGGTAGCAAAACACAAGCTTCATTTTTCTAGCCAGAGATACAGAAATGGGGCAGACATTTCTCGAACCAAATATTGAATGTGTGCAAGTAACATTACATTCTTTTTAAAGGCATACTGATGCGGCAACCTTTTCCCTATGAATACCAGAAAGTTTGCAGGTATATATTATATACCTAATTTAAAAAGAAGGCATGGAGTAAAGGACATGGAAGTGGACACACTGCTCATGGTGCACGGAGAGTCTGGGGTTGTGGCCAGGGTAACAGTGCCTGCTCTGTGATCACAACAAACACTCTCATCCATGAGACCTAACTTTCTGTCTCATTTTGCAAAAGGAAACAGGACACCACTCTTGAAGCCAGAACAGTGCGACAGGTGTTCGGTTGGATGGCAGATAATGCTTCTAGTATGTTTCTCAGCATCACCCTGTCTTGCACTTGGTCTAGGCTCACTAATCAAGAGTCTGAACCACATAATCTTCAAACTAATCCTCCTTCTTCCCATCATGGCGAGTCGCAGGAGACAAGTGAACCCACATACCAAGGAGCTCTTTAAATTTTCATTTATCTTTTCTGACCACTTGACCTGCACATTTCAAGATTGACATGAAGAAATCGTGTGTATTGATACCCATGGTCAGAAGATGATGGTGGAGAACAGCAATTAGTTAGATAGTAATAGTTAGATAATGATGAGATTCAGTTGGCAACAAATGATGTTAAGTAAACAAGTCAGGAAGACCAGAGTATGGGAGTGCAAGACAAAGTAGTGGACAATGAAGTCACTAACCCAACCTGGGAAGGTACCATGCAAGGCAAGAATGGCAGCACAGAAGGGGACAGATCAGCAACATCACAACAGGCAGGAAGAGGAAGTGAGGTGGCCAGAGAGAGAAGTCAGGCAACTGTTCCTGATAGCACCCACACATTACAAGTTTACAGGCCAAGGGTTATGTTTCCCAAGACTGTTGCTTTTGTGTGATAATTGCTGTAATCTAGTGGCATCTCTGAAGCTTGGCAATCTTGCACACATACAATACCTGCCTGGCCCATGTGCTCAACTTAGTGTTATACTGAAAACTATCATGTACTCCTGGAATACTCGATATACTCCATTTTTCTCATGTGAAGGAGTGAAGTCAATGCTAACATGCATATTCTGGCACCAATCCTCCAACTGACCCGAGGAGTTGTTGTCCTCCGTCGACTCAGATGGATCCAAGGGTCCTACTGCCTGAATATCGTTGTTACTTACAGTAAAGAGTTTGGCTACAGTTGCATACCTGGGTCAGCTCGCTTCTTTTTCCTCACAATTCAGTACCCGGACTGGCACTCTTCCCTTTCTGACATCCACCACCCATCTAGCAGTCATGACAATGGGTCTGTTGTTGAAGTAGACTGGTTCCACTAAGGCCTGGTAGTCTCGGCCTCTGATATCTACAGTCCCTAATAAAAATTATGTCGCTTATCCATGTTATGTAAATAAAAGCTTATAACCTGAAGTTAAATTCTTCCATTGGTTTTATAAATTACTCTTCTGAAGGCAGGTACAATGTATAGTACAGGAACCTCCTATACAGTCCCTGACAGAAATTATGTCTCTTATCCATGTTATGTAAATAAAAGCCTATGACCTGACGTTAAATTCATCCATTGGTTTTATAAATCACTCTTTTGAAAGATGAAACCCTCCCAAATGTGGATTAGGTTAAGAAAATAAATTGGCATCAATGCTGAAATATTGATCATTTAATGAACGCAGAATAGTCAGATTTTGGCAAGACAAAAGTTTTGTCGCCTGGTCATATAATGCACCCAATCCTAGTTCAATCCTCACCTGTGCTCAGTAAATGATTGGTTAATTAGTGGGGGTGTATAAAAAGAAACCCAGCACCTCAGACCTTCTCTTGAACTGCAACTTGAGCTCTGACAACATGTCAAAAATCCACCCTGCGACCAAAGCCTTGATTATCAAGAGGTTGAAGACCAGATCCACTGCAGAGGTGGCTGGCACCTTTAATGTGTCTCAGCATCAAGTACAAAGAATTAAAAAAAGATTTGAAGAGACTGGAGATGTGTTTGACAAGCCCAGGTCCGGCAGACCCCACAAGACAATAGTTCAGGAGGAACGTTTGTTGGTTAGAAAATCCAAAGCAAGCCCTCTTCAACTGCAGCAAAGCTCCAACAAGCCTGGTAACCTCAAGTCCCTGTGTCAACTAGAGTAGTTTGCAAGTTTGTAGGATTCTGTCTTGAAATGGCCTCCATGGTCGAATTAGTGCCCAAAAGCCAGCACTAAACAAAAGGCAAATAAAAACACATGTGGCATTTGCAAAGTCCCACAGCCTGCTAAACATATAAACACTGGAAAAGTGGCAGAAGGTGGATTTCTCTGATGAATCTTGAGTAGAATTACACCACAGCTGTCCCAAATACTACAGGAGACCTACTGGAGCCCGTATGGATCCAAAATACACCCAGAAAACAGTTAAATTTGGTGGTGGAAAGATCATGGTCTGAGGTTACATTCAGTATGGAGGTGTGCGAAGCATTTTCAAAGTGGAAGGCAATATCAATAGCCTACAATATCAAGAAATATTAACTACCTCTTTAATGCCAAATCATAAAAGGTGTCACATTCTGCAGCAGGATGGGGCTCCATCTCATACATTCATCTCTGCAACAAAGTTCCTCCAGGCAAAAAAGATCAAGGTGCTCAAGGACTGGCCAGCCCAGTCATCAGAAATGAACATCATTGAGCATGTTTGGGGTAGGAATAAAGAGGAAACTTGGAAGACAAAATAAAAGAACCTAGATTAACTCTGGAGGCATGTAAGACTGCATTCTTTTCTATTCCTGATGACTTCATTAATAAATTGTATGAATCATTGTTGAACTGCATGGATGCAGTCCTTCAAGCTCATGGAAGTCACTCAAAATATTAAATATGACTATAGCACCACAACTTCATTCACCAATGTTATGCAACATATATTGTATTTTAAGTTAATTATTTGTTTGAATATCACATTACTTTCTGTGGGCGAAAAAACTTTTGTCTTGCCAAAATCTGACCATTCTGTGGTCATTAAATGATCAATATTTCAGCTTAGATGCCAATTTATTTTCTTAACCTAAACCACATTTGGGAGGGTTTCAGCTTTCAAAAAGTAATTTATAAAACCAATGGAAGAATTTAACATCAGGTTATAGGCTTTTATTTACATAACATGGATAAGAGACATAATTTCTGTCAGGGACTGTATAGGAGGTTCCTGTAGTATACATTGTACCTGCCTTTAGAAGGTCACAGATTGGGGGCAGCTAGGGTTCATGTCAGAGTAAGGGGTGGAAAAGGTACAGTAGCTAATAACTCTCTTCTCTGCCACAATTAATGATACTGTATCCAGTCGACATAGATAACATTGCGTGTTCTAGGCTGATGCAAACAGCTGCCAGACTGGCCAATCATGCATTCGCCATAATTCATATTTCAAAAGAGTAATTTGTAAAACCAATGGATGAATTTTACGTCAGGTTATAAGTTTTATTTACATAACATGGATAAGCGACATAAATTGTGTCAGGGACTGATCGGCTGCTCTGCACCATATGATAGTCTCGCTCCTGGGGGGGAAGCACAATGGGGAAAAGGTCTTTCACTTTTACACTACCAATCGCTCCACCAGTCAGCTCCACCTGCTGTCTTTGCATGAGGGCTTTAATCTCCTTGTAAAGGGCTCGCTGTTGTCTGGAGTTGTCTGTCTCAGCTACTTGTTGCAGGATAACAATGATTTCACTTAGATGGTTTTCAAACACATATGTACCCAGGGTGACCATAGGGTTACATCCACATTTTGTCGATATCAACCACTATCAAACCCTGTCATTCAAGTTCCAACCTGCCCACCTTGATGGCAGCCTCTTTGTACCCCACCTGAGGCAAGGGCTGATTGATAATGTAGTAAATAAAGATATGGACAACATTGACCCTAATGAAGAAATAAAAAATAATAAAAGAAGGGGCTCAAATAAAAGCTGTAAAGAGCAAGAAAATAAAGCTAACAGAGAGAATGACATTTCCCATAAAAATAATCAAAAAAATGGTTTAACTAATGGTCAAAATTCATCTGTAAAAATACTACGCAACACAGTGCTCCTTGCAGCTGCCCCTTCCCTCTAGGCAAGAACACAGCCCAGACAGTTCTCAATGCAGAGGGGCAGATCAATCTTCACAGAGGAATGTAACACACACTATAGAGAGGGGACTGGCATAGCCTTTGCAGATGGAGGGAGAATATCTCCACACAGCCTAATGCAGGGGGTCTGGTACTTCCTCTTGATTGCCAAAGGCATGGTAGCATACAATCTATGTGAGTGGGAGGGGCTGTGTTTGGCGCCAATCCTGAGGCTCTGCCCACAATGGGACAACTCTCCATATGATTAGCTGTATGTCCCACACAGCAGTAATGCCCACTCTCAAAGTTTCAAAGCACCACCCAGCATGCAGCGCTTTACACAGTTCACAAACAGTTCAAAAGCAGAAATTAGGTGCACAGCACTCCACTTAGTGGTGGTTCCTTATCCTATTTGTGATGCCACTTTGTTATGGTTGAGTGGGTAATTAACAGGATGTCGATAGGGGATAAAAAGTAGGGAGTCTTAAGGATGATCCATGATGCCAGATGAGAGTATCTGGACATGGATGGCCAACGCTGCTTATGAGGTCACCAGGAGATAGATGGTGGAGCAGGTAGATGGAACACTCCCCTCATCAGGAGCGAGCCCCTGGGATAGTAAGGGTGTCAAAATTATGATAGGATTTGTAGTGAGAGGTGCAGCAGACAGAGAAAAAGGAGGCAGATGAATGCAGTCTATTTCTTTTCAGTTGAATCCAGGGTACTGCCACCAGTCCAAAGTCCAATCTGTCCTGAAGCAACTGGAGTCCACTCCACTGAGCGGGTTCAGAAGCTTGTGAACTGATCTGTCCTCCCTGCTTCTCTTGTCTGTAACAGCTTCAGCCAGCAGCCCTTTGCAAGCTGCTCTGGTAGTCCCAGCTCTGAGCTCTCTGTAATGCTGTGCTGCTGGTTCTCAGGGTGAAAAACTCAACCAAAAAATAGCCATGACAAACATCCATTGCACTTAACAGAAATCTACTAGCTCCACTGAGAGGCAACACAGGTGTCTAAAACATATTGTTGTGACTGACGCCCTATGGTAACCTTGTGTGTTTAAATACCACCAATCACCTCCCCCATAGCATGGCTGGTCACAGGTGACACAACCGCCCCCCATGCTTGGCTAGTTGCAGGAGATTGTGAACCAGTATAAGACACCTGTGTTACCTCTCAGTGGAGCTAGTAGCATTCTGCTAAGTTCAACGGATATTTGTCATGGCTATTTTTCGGTGCTTGTTTCAGAATTTTTTGTCCTTTAGTGTTTTTCCTGCTAAACAGACATATGGTTCTAAAGGTACCATTACACAGTACGATATCGTGAACAATATCGCTGAAAGTCGCATGCTTGGAGTCGTTCAAATGACATCGCTAGTACGTTGTTGCATGTGACACCGAGATACGACTACAATAAATCCTTGGATCGCTGATCACAGATTTCAGAACATGTTCTGAAATCAAATGAGCGTCGTTAAGCGAACCGGCTGCATCGCTGTGTGTGACACCGCGATAACGAGGTCGTTAACGATTTCGCCTATTCACAATAGTGAACAAGTATCGTTCGCTGAGTTGTGTGAACGATAGCTGCTCGCCACATCGTTGGTGCATCATTCACGATATCTAGACGTGTGACATCTCACCAATTATCTCAAAAAGATGTCCTTACGACCGTGCTCCCGTGAGATCGTTGGTGAGATCGTTATGACATTGTAGTGTGTAACGGTACTGTGGAGCCCACTGGGACGGGGTACTCGGTACCGGACCGGGGTAACACGAGGAATCACGGTGGTCTTGGTCCGGACTGTGTCTCGGGCCCACAAGTATTGGGTTGGGGGTTATTTACAGGGGATATAGTTGTGACGCCACCCGTGGTATGTAGTCAGGGTGACCACCGCTGCTGCAGAACCTCCGGAGATGATATTTGGCAGCCGGTGATGTAATGACTCTCCACGGGCAGAGCCTGGTTCCCCGGGACAGTGATGATGATAGTCTATGGATGATGCAAGGTAGGGGTAGTAGAGATGATAGCAGTTTGTAAGGGAGAGTAGGGCTCGAGCGCAATAATTACACAGACTCACGGTTTTGTAGTTTTCCAAGTCTTTACTGTAGATGGTATTTATTAAGTTTTGTCCACGGAGTCTGAACCGGGGCTGGGTTGCTCCCACAGTGACCGGGTCCTTGGCTTCCTACTCCTGCGCCATGTGTGTGGCCCTGCTGCTGCTTTAGCTAGGCTGCCGGCCCTGTCTTCCCTCATGGGTACCAAACTTGCTAGGCAACTTGAGTCTTATCTTTGTGTTTCTGACCCCGCTGTTTGCTTCACTGTGGTACGGTGAAGATATATAATCTTCACTTATCTGGTGTTTTCTGTGCTGCTTGTGTCAGGCACAATTGCGGATCCGGTATGCGGTCTTTGCGCTTCTCCGGGGTGAGTTTAGGGTAACTCCGTGTCCCGGGTGTGTTCTCTGCTTCTCCTACTCCTTTCCTCAGACCTTGGCCGGCCTGCAAGTGGACAGTGGGCCGTGGGTTGGGCCTAACGCAGCCCTTTTACACCCAGGTCCTTTCCCTCAGTCCTCTCAGGAACTGAACTAATTGCCACTTCCTCTCCACACCAGAATATATAGGGAAGCAGCTTTAGCTCCCCGTTCTGGCCTGGAGGTGTAGTGTAGTGTTGTGGGTTGTGTGGGGAATTACCCTTGGTGATGTTACTGTGGCACATTAACCCCTGGGGTGCCACATTCCCCCTTAGTAAAGAACAGTACTCCGGACCTGTAGAAAAACAAACAAACAATTAACATATCAAACAATGAATATTTAGAGAGTCTTAAAAGAAAAATACAAAAACCACTGATGCTCAAAAAGAGTCCAAAAAGTCCAAAAAGCAGTCTTTCCGGGGGTTTTAATCTATTGCCTCCGGGCTGATAAACATATACAATAAAGTGTATACCACAACCAGTTCCATGGTAAATATAGTCCGTAATTAATAAAAATCAAGAATATGCAAGTAGTTCATACAGGATAGTCTCTGTAGGTACTGGGCTTTTTAACGTTACAACAATATTAACAAGTCTCTACGGGTATCTCTGGTTTAAGCGCAGTAGGCTTCTAAGTAGGCTTCTAAGCCCTCGGGACACCGCATAAGAGGCCAAGTGACCCTTGGTACTACGCTGTGTAAGACTGGTATACTGGATGTACTTAGCATATTGGTGCGGGTGGACGTGTACCTGTTTGAAGTACCTGCTACTACTGAAGATGAAGATCTGACAGTAGGACTGGCAAGCTCACTGGGACCAGGAATTGGTTCTTCCTCTTCATGCTTAACTTCCAGTTCTTGGGACTTGGGACTATATAGGGAAGCAGCTTTAGCTCCCCCTTCTGGCCTGGAGGCGCTAGTGTAGTGTTGTGGGTTGTGTGGGGAATTACCCTTGGTGATGTTACTGTGGCACATTAACCCCTGGGCTGCCACAGTATCTTAAGGGTGACCAGCAGACATGCAGTCCCCATGGTCTCCAGATTCAGCCTCCAGGGTACAACAGCCATATAGTTATCGGGGACACTGATAATTAAGATGCATAGAGGCTCATAACATGTTGAAGAGTGAGGATAGTAGAAACAGTAGCCTGTTGTCAAGAACCGTATACAGCTCACAATTCAGAGAAAAGGAGCATCTCCAACTAATTGTGAAAGCCACAGCACAGCAGCTCCTTAGGCTGGTTTCACATTGCATTTTTTTGCAATCCGTGGCTGTCCGTTGTAAAACGGACAGCCACGAATCCGATTTGGCTCCCATGTATCCCTATGAGCACGGATTTGTGCTCTATTGCCGTCCGATTTGTCACTTATCCGATTCTGTCTGATTTTTTGCTGTAACGAAAATTGGAGACTGCTCTGTTCCTGTTTAATTTCACTTCCGCAATGTATATACATACATTGCAGAAGTGAAATCAACTAAAACAAGTGTTAAAAAAAAATATCCTCACCTCTCTGGCGTGTGTCCCGCGATGTGCGCCATCTATCTCCTAGCTTAAGGACCTGGTGGGGCGGGGCAGGAGATTTAAACCGCTCAGCTGATGCGGTCATGTGACCGATCAGCTAATTGGGTAGCCCCGCCAGGTCCTTAAGCTCAGGATAGATGGCGCACATCGCGGGACACACGCCGGAGAGGTGAGGTTCTTTTTTTTTTTTTAATTTAACCCTTGCTTCACTCCCGCAATGTATGTATATACATTACGGGAGTGATAGTTCCCTGCTTGCCTGCGCTTTGCAGGCTCTGGCTTTTCTGTGTCCAGATGCATGAAAATCACAGACCCAGACACAGAAATAGTATCCAGCCACATCCGATCCAGTCCTTTCCTGTCAATGTGGTCCTCCAAAAAATAGGACCCCCACAGACAGGAAAAAAACGCAATGTGAAACCAACCTAAAGGCCCTGTTACACATAACGATGTCCCAGTGACCCGACCAACGATCGGGTCGCTGGGACATCGCTATGGGTACCTTTACACACGGCTACATTTGTAGCTTGTCACCAGGTAACTTACTGGTTGCAGTGAAATCATGGATACATGGTTCTATCTTGTTGCTGTGTACAAATGGAATCATGTATCCATGATTTCACTGCAACCAGTAAGTTACCTGGTGACAAGCTACAAATGTAGCCGTGTGTAAAGGTACCCTATCTGATCACTGGTGAGCTGTCACACAGGCAGACTCACTAGCGATCAGGACCAGCGAGAACGCCGGTAACCAGGGTAAACGTCAGGTAACTAAGCGTAGTACTGCACTTAGTTACCCGATGTTTACCCTGGTTACCAGCTTCCCAGAGTGTACTGTGCGGCGCTGGGAGGTCGTGGATCGTTGGTCTCCCACTGTCACACATGCCGATGCTCGCCGCTGATCGTTGGTACATGTCACACGCAGCAACATCGCTACAAGGTCGCTGCAATGTCACAAAACCGGTGACGTTGCAAAGATATCATTAGTGATATCGCAGTGTGTAACGGGGCATTTACATAGAGTCTGCAGACATTCTCTGGGCACCTGCTTTATCAACAAGCAACATTGTTGTAAGAACTCCTCTGCAGCTGGAGCAAACAACCCCCAACTTTGGGCGAAATAAAATAGGGCGAAATAAAATAGGGCGAAGCCCACGTCGTTTTTTTTATTATTATTTTATGAAATTCATGAAATAATTAAAAAAAAGGGATTCCCTATATTTTTGGTTCTCAGCCAGGTACAACTAGGCAGCTTGGGGTTGGGGGCAGCCCGTACCTGCCTGCTGTAGCTGGCTGGACACAAAAATAGAGCGAAGCCCACGTCGATTTTGTTTTTAAAAGAACTATTAAAAAATAAAAAATATATAAATAAGACCCCAAACACATAAAATGTGTGTTAAAAATAATAAAGTGGGCTTCACCCTATTTCTGTGTCCGGCCAGGTACAGCTAGGCAGCTGGGGACTGGAATCCGCAGCACAGGGTGGCCCAAGCTGTCTGCCCTTTCCCCCGCTGCAAATTGCAATCCGCAGCCGCCTCAGAAAATGGCGTGTTCATAGAAGCGCCATCTTCTGGCGCTGTATCCGACTCATCCAGGGCCCTGGTGCAGTGACTCACTGGGTAATAATGGGGTTAGTGCCAGCTTTGTATTATTAGCTGGACCTAAGCCCGAAATTCATGGGGTCACGCCAATATTAGACATGACTGTCATGAATTTCTAGTACTCATATAAAATAAAACACAACATAGAGAAAAAGATTTTTATTAGAAATAAAACACAGCAAAATGAATCACTCCATCTTTATTGAAGAAAAAAACTCTGATGTAGTCCAGAGGAGATCTTCTTCTTCAGCTCTGATATAACTCTACCAGCTGACACACATCTACTGGTAGAGATGTAACAGGCACAGGCTGCGCACCCGGCCATGGGAAAGTTCATCGGAGTTCACGCCAGAGCTGCGTCAAGCGTGTACTCTGATGCACTCCAGGCGAAACACTCAGCTGATGTGTCATGTGACACATCAGCTGATCGATACTGACCAATCGGATGATTCAGGTACTTGCACCGATCGGATGTCTTCCCCGCGGGTCCCGGAACAGCCGGCGGAGAATTGAGTGTTTTTTTTATTTTATTTTTAAAACCTTTTGTTAACTTTTATTTCGCTTTCCCAGTGTATGTGGATACACAGCAAAAGCAAAACTACATCCCTGACATGTCACACAGGGGAGGAACACAGGATTCTTCCTCCCCTCATGTGACATCACTAGGGATGGGCGAGTCTACTCGCTAGGACTCGGGACTCGGCGATTCTGAAGGTACTCGCAGGACTCGTTACTCGGCGAATCTCCCAGCTTGGACTCGCACAGTGACGAGTCCAATGGAATTCAATGGCAATAAGCTTGACTCGTCACAGATACCCGCTGTCAGCAGCGAGTCTGAGCGAGTCTACGATTCCGAGTCCTACGAGTCTACGAATCCGAGTCCTGTATACTGTATTCGGGATTCGGACTGTGGAATACAGAATCTGTTATGTTGCGAGTCAGCACAGCGTGCGTGTTAGGTCAGAAAACTTGTGAAGATAGCCAATCATAGTCAGTAATGGCATAGCAAAGTTGGTTGTGTCAGGACTATGATTGGCTGCTGTCCATCGTCATGCCTATGTCATCTATGACAGGCAAGGCAGTATATAAGGCTTGTCCCCGCCATTTTGGGCACATTCCTGAGACGATCTGACCTAGTATAGGGAGAGAGAGATATATGCTGGAGCAGATCAGGGATTGTCAGTGTAGGGAAGATTCCTTATATTAACCCAAAAAGCTCTTCTGAGAGCTAGGAGGAGGACGGAGTAGTGCTGTGTAGGCAGGCAGGCAGGGAGGGAAGGAAGGAGAAGCCTTAGTGCACACAGGACGGACCTCATAGCTTAGCTTACTCACTCAGCTTTGCTAACAGCTGCAGTCAGAGGCTTAGCTGAGGTGCTGTTTCATTTTTGTTTTTGCACCAGATCGATTTTTGTTCCTAATAAGCCATAGAGCGTTATTTTTTCTGTGGCAGACCAGTGCGTTGCTGCTAGCACGTACTCCACCTTAGGGAGTGTAGTGTGCGGCTTCACTGCCAAGTGTGACAGCGCACACTTACCCCGCCAGCAAGTGACGCATTCAGCTAACCTAACCACATCTCGGTGGCTGTGCGCACTTGAAACTAATTTTTTTAGGGAGTGTAGTGTGCGGCTTCACTGCCAAGTGTGACAGCGCACACTTACCCCGCCAGCAAGTGACGCATTCAGCTAACCTAACCACATCTCGGTGGCTGTGCGCACTTGAAACTAATTTTTTTAGGGAGTGTAGTGTGCGGCTTCACTGCCAAGTGTGACAGCGCACACTTACCCCGCCAGCAAGTGACGCATTCAGCTAACCTAACCACATCTGGGTGGCTGTGCGCACTTGAAACTAATTTTTTTAGGGAGTGTAGTGTGCGGCTTCACTGCCAAGTGTGACAGCGCACACTTACCCCGCCAGCAAGTGACGCATTCAGCTAACCTAACCACATCTCGGTGGCTGTGCGCACTTGAAACTAATTTTTTTAGGGAGTGTAGTGTGCGGCTTCACTGCCAAGTGTGACAGCGCACACTTACCCCGCCAGCAAGTGACGCATTCAGCTAGCCTAACCACATCTCGGTGGCTGTGCGCACTTGAAACTAATTTTTTTAGGGAGTGTAGTGTGCGGCTTCACTGCCAAGTGTGACAGCGCACACTTACCCCGCCAGCAAGTGACGCATTCAGCTAACCTAACCACATCTCGGTGGCTGTGCGCACTTGAAACTAATTTTTTTAGGGAGTGTAGTGTGCGGCTTCACTGCCAAGTGTGACAGCGCACACTTACCCCGCCAGCAAGTGACGCATTCAGCTAACCTAACCACATCTCGGTGGCTGTGCGCACTTGAAACTAATTTTTTTAGGGAGTGTAGTGTGCGGCTTCACTGCCAAGTGTGACAGCGCACACTTACCCCGCCAGCAAGTGACGCATTCAGCTAACCTAACCACATCTCGGTGGCTGTGCGCACTTGAAACTAATTTTTTTAGGGAGTGTAGTGTGCGGCTTCACTGCCAAGTGTGACAGCGCACACTTACCCCGCCAGCAAGTGACGCATTCAGCTAACCTAACCACATCTCGGTGGCTGTGCGCACTTGAAACTAATTTTTTTAGGGAGTGTAGTGTGCGGCTTCACTGCCAAGTGTGACAGCGCACACTTACCCCGCCAGCAAGTGACGCATTCAGCTAACCTAACCACATCTCGGTGGCTGTGCGCACTTGAAACTAATTTTTTTAGGGAGTGTAGTGTGCGGCTTCACTGCCAAGTGTGACAGCGCACACTTACCCCGCCAGCAAGTGACGCATTCAGCTAACCTAACCACATCTGGGTGGCTGTGCGCACTTGAAACTAATTTTTTTAGGGAGTGTAGTGTGCGGCTTCACTGCCAAGTGTGACAGCGCACACTTACCCCGCCAGCAAGTGACGCATTCAGCTAACCTAACCACATCTCGGTGGCTGTGCGCACTTGAAACTAATTTTTTTAGGGAGTGTAGTGTGCGGCTTCACTGCCAAGTGTGACAGCGCACACTTACCCCGCCAGCAAGTGACGCATTCAGCTAGCCTAACCACATCTCGGTGGCTGTGCGCACTTGAAACTAATTTTTTTAGGGAGTGTAGTGTGCGGCTTCACTGCCAAGTGTGACAGCGCACACTTACCCCGCCAGCAAGTGACGCATTCAGCTAACCTAACCACATCTCGGTGGCTGTGCGCACTTGAAACTAATTTTTTTAGGGAGTGTAGTGTGCGGCTTCACTGCCAAGTGTGACAGCGCACACTTACCCCGCCAGCAAGTGACGCATTCAGCTAACCTAACCACATCTCGGTGGCTGTGCGCACTTGAAACTAATTTTTTTAGGGAGTGTAGTGTGCGGCTTCACTGCCAAGTGTGACAGCGCACACTTACCCCGCCAGCAAGTGACGCATTCAGCTAACCTAACCACATCTCGGTGGCTGTGCGCACTTGAAACTAATTTTTTTAGGGAGTGTAGTGTGCGGCTTCACTGCCAAGTGTGACAGCGCACACTTACCCCGCCAGCAAGTGACGCATTCAGCTAACCTAACCACATCTCGGTGGCTGTGCGCACTTGAAACTAATTTTTTTAGGGAGTGTAGTGTGCGGCTTCACTGCCAAGTGTGACAGCGCACACTTACCCCGCCAGCAAGTGACGCATTCAGCTAACCTAACCACATCTGGGTGGCTGTGCGCACTTGAAACTAATTTTTTTAGGGAGTGTAGTGTGCGGCTTCACTGCCAAGTGTGACAGCGCACACTTACCCCGCCAGCAAGTGACGCATTCAGCTAACCTAACCACATCTCGGTGGCTGTGCGCACTTGAAACTAATTTTTTTTAGGGAGTGTAGTGTGCGGCTTCACTGCCAAGTGTGACAGCGCACACTTACCCCGCCAGCAAGTGACGCATTCAGCTAGCCTAACCACATCTCGGTGGCTGTGCGCACTTGAAACTAATTTTTTTAGGGAGTGTAGTGTGCGGCTTCACTGCCAAGTGTGACAGCGCACACTTACCCCGCCAGCAAGTGACGCATACAGCAACACCTAACTCCAACTTGGTGACTGTGCATTCATCTACAATGTCTCAAAAAAAAACAATTACCAAAAAGGATGTTGCAAAGGGACAGGGACGAGCTCGTGGCCGCAGCAGTCTTGCCCAAGAAGGCACTGGTACAAGTACACAGCCTAGGATTGATAGAACGTCCTTTTTTCTACCTAGAAATCCCAGTACTCAAAAGAAAACGTGTTGTTGAGGCCGGATGAGCATGACAAGATAACATCTTGGATGGCTCAGACGCCCTCGACCACTGGTTCTTGCAGTACGCAATCATCCGTGGCAAGACATTCTAGTGTCGCTACAGACAATGCAGCGCCATCCAATCCTCAAAGTCGTCATATTGCCTCAACCCATCGGCAGCCAGAGGAAAATTTGAATATGGACCTTGGTCACTCGGATGACTTATTCGGTTCTTATCAAGGGGTTTCTTTGTCACTGCCTGACGAGATACTTGAAGTAGACGAAATGTCTACTCATGGCCAAAGTTTGGAAGTAGCGCGTCCTGAGGAAAGACACTTTCACGAAATGCAAACAGTATCTCAGGAGGTGGATGATGATGAGGATGATGAGACACACATCTCATCTGGCCAGCCTGCTCAGTCAGTTTATCCAGAATCCTTTGAACTGGAAGGGGTGGATGATGACACCACAGATCCTACCTGGATTGCTGAATTGCATAGCCAAGAGAGCAGCCAGGAGGACGAAAGTGGCTATGTACCACTGGCAAAATCACAAAGGCGTACTGTCTCCAGAACACAAACTGTGAGAACAGTTGCCCAAATAGCGTCAACTGTGGCACAAACTGTGCCAACTGTTGCACAAACTGCAAACACAGTTGCCCAAAATGTGTCCACAGTTGGTGTTGAACAGAGTCATCCTCCTCTTCCTCCAATTAAAAATAAAGGACGAACAGCCAGTGTGTGGAAATTTTTTAAGGATAGCCCAACATTACCAAATATGGTTATCTGTAAGATGTGCCAGGCAAGGCTTAGCAGAGGCACGGTAAAAGGAAACCAGAGCACCAGCAGTATGCGCAAGCATATGTCTCTTAAGCACCCAATTCAGTGGGCACCCTATCAGGGTTCAAAATCAGTGCCTTCTGATCCAAACACTTCCAGGCCACCTCAGATACATCCTTCACCAGCAAGTGTTCAGGCTTCAGCTCCTGCTCAAGCGTACTCCTCCCAAGGTGCTTTACAAGACAGACATGACAGTAGTCAATCCTCTTGTCAGTCTGGTCCAAACGTGCAGTTGTCAGTGCCACAGCTGTATGAAAGACAGCGGAAGTTCCAACCGACACACCCATATTCCCAAAAAGTGACAGCGAAAATAGCCAAGTTGTTAGCTGTGGAAATGCTGCCGTTTAGGCTTGTGGGTACAGAGTCTTTTCGGGAGTTGATGGCTGAGGCAGCACCACGATACTCTGTACCCAGCCGGTACTTTTTCTCACGTAGTGCCGTTCCCGCCTTACACCAGCACGTGGTTAACAACTTAAAACGTGCTTTAACAAATGCTGTCACCGCCAAAGTCCACCTAACTACGGACACGTGGACAAGTAGTTGTGGACAGGGCAGATACATTTCACTAACGGCTCACTGGATCAACCTGGTGGAGAGTGTCCCAACTTCTAAAACTGTACCATCTGACATACTTCCAACTCCACGAATAGCGGGCCCAACATCATTCCGGGTGTCTGCCTCCTCATATATGTCCAGTGCCCAATCTGCTTCTGCCACTTCCTTGTCCACTGCTGAGCCTCAAGCACCATCACGTCCGAGTTGGGAGCTTTGCAGTACTGCTTCTGCAAGGCGACAACAGGCTCTTCTGAAGCTTATCTGCCTAGGTGACACACGTCACACTGCAACAGAGTTGTGGAAAGGTCTCAAGCAACAGACCGATGAGTGGCTGGCCCCACTGGAACTACAACCAGGTCTAGTTGTGAGCGATAATGGTGCAAACCTTGTGGCGGCAATAAAGCACGGTAAACTTGTACATGTGCCTTGCATGGCTCATGTCCTGAACCTGGTAGTTCAGAAATTCCTCAAAATATACCCAGAGTTATCTGAGCTACTGGATAAGGTGAGGCGAATTTGCGCCCACTTTAGACATTCGTCCACAGCAGCTGCAAGTCTTTCTGCCCTTCAAATCCAATTTAACTTGCCGAAACACAGGCTAATTTGCGACATGCCTACGCGATGGAACTCCACCTTCCATATGCTGGCAAGGTTTAATGAGCAGCAGAAGGCAATAGCGGAATTTCAGCTGCAACATGCCCGTCAACCTGGAAGTCATACCACACACATCAGTACTTTCGAGTGGGTCTGGATCGCTGACCTTTGCGAGGTTGCTGGATAACTTCGAATACTGTACCAAACTCGTCAGTGGGGATCAGTCGATTATAAGTCTCACCATCCCCATGCTCTGCCTGCTCCAAGAATCCCTATTGAATCTCAAAACAGATGCTTTGAGAGCACAGCGGATGGCTATGGAGCCAGAATTGAACATCGCTGATCCTAGCCACCCTAGCCAATATCAGCAGGCTACATTGGTTCAGGAATATGTTGATGAGGGTGATGATGAAGAAGATTTATTTTTCTCTGGTACTGATGTGAACCCTGATGGGACTCCCAACCCTACGTTTATGTCGGTACAGCATGGGTGGGCTGAAGAGGAGGAGGCGGACACCGATTTAGAGGCCACGACGCGTAGTGATCTTCATTCTGTTGTAACCGAGGAGATGAGTCTTTGCAGCTTAGCACACATGGCTGAAGTAATGTGTCAATGTGTCTCCAAAGATCCACGCGTCATACACATCTATGACAGCGACCTCTACTGGTTGTCAACGTTTTTGGACCCACGTACAAAGACAAATTTCAGTCGCTGCTGTCGCACTCATCCAGGGGCTTAACGATGGATCATGTAAAGAGGGTTCTTCTTGATATTTTGCTGGCAATATCACCGTCTGAATCCGCTATACATCGAAGAACCAGCTCTTTCCAACAGCAGCCTTTGGTTGGGACACAAACGCCATCAATGACAAGAAGAGGTGGGGGTAAGATGTCCGCCAACTGGGCGATGTTCAACAGACCTTCCAATCAAGAACGTAATTTGACTACGGTGACCTTGAGTAGGAGACAACAATTCTCCAACATGGTGCAGCAGTATCTCAGTGACAGTACCAGCTTCCTAACCGACCTTCTGTACCCTTTAATTACTGGGTTTCCAAGCTGCACACTTGGACTGAGCTGTCATTGTATGCCTTGGAGGTGCTGGCATGCCCAGCTGCTAGTGTGACATCAGAGCGTGTTTTCAGTGCCGCTGGGGGTATAGTCACTGATAGAAGGTCCCGCCTCACCACAGAAAATGCCGACAGGCTCACTCTAATTAAATTCAACAAGGATTGGATATCATCACAGTTCCTAAGCCCTCCTGACGACAGTACACAATCCTAGATTAACCTAATCATAATTTATATGATTGGGATATTGCGCTGTTAACAATATGCCCATTTTGGACAGGAATTAATGACAAGTCCCGTAGCTCTGTTGATTTCATTCGGCACCCAGTCCAAGCAATAATATGCAATGGGCCAAGCGCCCTGCTTTATGTAAAAAAATACGTTATTAAGCCCTTTGGGCTAATTTTTTGAGGCACCAAGCCTACGACTGCATAGTTGGCCTTGCTTCTTCTATGCTCCGAGTCCAAGCAATAATATGCAATGGGCCAAGCGCCCTGCTTTATGTAAAAAAATACGTTTATTAAGCCCTTTGGGCTAATTTTTTGAGGCACCAAGCCTACGACTGCATAGTTGGCCTTGCTTCTTCTATGCTCCTAGTCCAAGCAATAATATGCAATGGGCCAAGCGCCCTGCTTTATTTAAAAATATACTTTATTAAGCCCTTTGGGCTAATTTTTTGAGGCACCAAGCCTACCACTGCATAGTTGGCCTTGCTTCTTCTATGCTCCTAGTCCAAGCAATAATATGCAATGGGCCAAGCGCCCTGCTTTATTTAAAAATATACTTTATTAAGCCCTTTGGGCTAATTTTTTGAGGCACCAAGCCTACGACTGCATAGTTGGCCTTGCTTCTTCTATGCTCCGAGTCCAAGCAATAATATGCAATGGGCCAAGCGCCCTGCTTTATGTAAAAAAAATACGTTATTAAGCCCTTTGGGCTAATTTTTTGAGGCACCAAGCCTACGACTGCATAGTTGGCCTTGCTTCTTCTATGCTCCGAGTCCAAGCAATAATATGCAATGGGCCAAGCGCCCTGCTTTATGTAAAAAAATACGTTATTAAGCCCTTTGGGCTAATTTTTTGAGGCACCAAGCCTACGACTGCATAGTTGGCCTTGCTTCTTCTATGCTCCGAGTCCAAGCAATAATATGCAATGGGCCAAGCGCCCTGCTTTATTTAAAAATATACTTTATTAAGCCCTTTGGGCTAATTTTTTGAGGCACCAAGCCTACCACTGCATAGTTGGCCTTGCTTCTTCTATGCTCCTAGTCCAAGCAATAATATGCAATGGGCCAAGCGCCCTGCTTTATTTAAAAATATACTTTATTAAGCCCTTTGGGCTAATTTTTTTGAGGCACCAAGCCTACGACTGCATAGTTGGCCTTGCTTCTTCTATGTCCGAGTCCAAGCAATAATATGCAATGGGCCAAGCGCCCTGCTTTATGTAAAAAAATACGTTATTAAGCCCTTTGGGCTAATTTTTTGAGGCACCAAGCCTACCACTGCATAGTTGGCCTTGCTTCTTCTATGCTCCTAGTCCAAGCAATAATATGCAATGGGCCAAGCGCCCTGCTTTATTTAAAAATATACTTTATTAAGCCCTTTGGGCTAATTTTTTGAGGCACCAAGCCTACGACTGCATAGTTGGCCTTGCTTCTTCTATGCTCCGAGTCCAAGCAATAATATGCAATGGGCCAAGGGCCCTGCTTTATTTAAAAATATACTTTATTAAGCCCTTTGGGCTAATTTTTTGAGGCACCAAGCCTACCACTGCATAGTTGGCCTTGCTTCTTCTATGCTCCTAGTCCAAGCAATAATATGCAATAGGCCAAGCGCCCTGCTTTATTTAAAAATAAACTTTATTAAGCCCTTTGGGCTAATTTTTTGAGCCACACAGGCTAACAAGCTTATCATGGTTTGGGAGACACCCTGGCTAACAAGCTTTGTATGGCCCTTAGACCTACATGTATACCAAAAATGGGAAACAGCCCCTTGGGCTAATTTTTCGAGCCACACAGGCTAACAAGCTTATCATGGTTTGGGAGACACCCTGGCTAAGAAGCTTTGTATGGCCCTTAGACGTACATTTATACCAAAAATGGGAAACAGCCCTTGGGCTAATTTTTTGAGCCACACAGGCTAACAAGCTTATCATGGTTTGGGAGACACCCTGGCTAACAAGCTTTGTATGGCCCTTAGACCTACATGTATACCAAAAATGGGAAACAGGCCCTTGGGCTAATTTTTTCAGGCACCAATCCTATGCCTGCATCGTGGGCGTTGCTTGGACTATCATCCTGCTGGAGCCTGTTGAAGGGTCCCACTGTACGCTCCATACAGACGCGATGTGTAGCATGTAGACGTCCCAGCCTCTCACATGTGTGTTCATAGTCTTGTTGCCATAGCGAGGCATAAAGTAACCCCACAAACACAGGCACTGTTTGTCATCAACAGTTGTATGTGGAGTCATGATTTGACACTTAGTAACCAAGGTGACTTCATGCGCCATGCGGGCCGTAAAGTACTTGCTAATGATGCTCTCTCCCCTGTCCACCACGCCAACTGTCTCGGGGTAATCCTTGACTCCTCCCTCTCCTTCAAGCCCCACCTCTAGTCCCTAACCAAGTCCCTGTGACTCCAACTCAAAAATATTTAACCAATTCGGTCGTTCCTCAATCCTGACACTGCTGAAACACTCATAAATGCCCTCATCATCTCCCGCCTTGACTACTGCAACCTCCTTCGCATAGGTCTCCCTGCCAACTCTCTTGCAACTCTCCAATCTATACTAAACTCTCCTGCCCGGCTAATCCATCTGTCCTCACGCTACTCCCCTACATACCCCCTCTGCCAAGCCGTTCACTGGCCCCTACGGCCCACAGAGAGCTCACTTTAAAACACTGACCATGACATTCAAAGCCTTACACAACCTATCCCCACCATACATCTCCGACATGATCTCCCGATACCATCCCTCACGCAACCTGCGTTCATCCCAAGAAGTTGTCCTACAGTCCACCCTCATCTCCTCTTCCCACAACCGCATACAGGATTTCTCCCGGTCATCCGCCATGCTATGGAACTCCCTGCCCCACCTCATCAGTCAGTCGCCTACCCTCTGAACCTTAAAGATACTTATAAAGACTCACCTCTTCCGACAGGCCTACAACCTGCCATGAGACCCCGCTACACGCCCCACGACCGACACCTTCCCCACCCTATTGTATCCCCACCCACCCCTCGTAGAATGTGAGCCCACGCGTACAGGGTCCTCTACTATTGTACCTGTATGACCTTATTGTCTATGTTTATTGTACTTGTCCTTCTCTACCTTTTCCTCATGTACAGCGCCATGGAACCTATGGCCGCTATATAAATAAATAATTATAATAATTATTGATGACTTGAAGCCCAACCAAAAAAAAAACTCCACATTCATTCCTTGAAAAAAAGACAGACACAAAGCTTGTTTTTAAAACGGTGTTTAAAAAAAAAAAATGGCAGCACTGTTTGGACATTCCAACAAATACTACCTTTAATTAAGGTAACTACAAATAAATGGAGCCCTACAGGTCTGGTAGCTGGGCTGTCCGTCCTGCAAAAGGTCAAGGGCCCCACGGATGGCCTGGCCGAACCCTTCAGGGTGGATCATCTGAACAGGTCTAGGGAACGGTGGTAGGTCCCTGTTCGCTGGCCACTGGCAGTGAGGCAAAGCCCTGTGGGGTGGGACTTGGCTGTCCCGTGTTGTGGGCCTGCCCAGCCTGGTAGAGTTTATTTTCCAGCCATCCAAATACTGGAACACATCACCGGGGTCGTTTCCTGGCTGACAGGCTTCCAGCACTATCTGTAATGCTGACCTTGCCCGCAGTAGCCTGTCAAATGGAATATTATCCATGAATGGTATAATACTGCGGGCAAAGTCAGCATTACTTTGTTGCACACTTAATTGTGCAGACCCGGGATGGGACCATAAGCTGGGCCTGCCGCTGGTGGTGCTGGCCCTGCCGCTGGTGGTGGCGGTGGTGGTGCTGGCCCTGCCGCTGGTGGTGGCGGTGGTGGTGCTGGCCCTGCCGCTGGTGGTGGCGGTGGTGGTGCTGGCCCTGCCGCTGGTGTGGGGGCGGTGGTGGTGCGGACCCTGCCGCTGGTGGCGGTGGTGGTGGTGGTGGCGGGGGGGCGGCGGTGGTGGTGTTGATGGGCCTGCCGCTGGTGGCGGCGGTGGTGGTGCTGGCCCGGCCGCTGGTGGCGGCGGTGGTGGTGCTGGCCCTGGCGATGCTGGTGGTGGTGGTGGTGGTGGCGGCGGCGGCGACGGCGGT
Organism: Allobates femoralis; assembly: GCA_033576535.1. Taxonomy (NCBI): domain Eukaryota; kingdom Metazoa; phylum Chordata; class Amphibia; order Anura; family Aromobatidae; genus Allobates; species Allobates femoralis. The sequence goes on along the minus strand of JARQOC010000004.1, from coordinate 532,968,080 downwards.
GGTGTGGTGGGCGCCGGCCGTGGTGGTGGTGGTGGGTGTTCTCCACGCCGCCTTCTGTTTGGCGGTGGAGGGTTCACAGCACGCCGCCCTCTGTAGTAAGCTTCTCTGTGGGTAAAGTAAAAAAAAATTTGGTGAATGCATTGCATTTGGAAAACAAAACATAGGTCAAACATTAAGTTGCACGCTTTTTAGACTCTGTGTATCTGTGTATTATTAATCAGATATTTGTTATTATTATGAAAGAATAACCAACTGTACATAACATAAAGGAATACGTGACTTTCTTTGCTAATTCCATACTAATACATAATCTTTCACCCCCTGATTAACACCCCACCCCCCCCCCATCCCATCTAATCTAGACAATCGATAACACCAATGGTTCACATGAAAAAAAAAAGTCCCCCTGACTTCACTTTTTACTTGACATACTTAATTCACAAAACGTTTAGCTTATATCATCTATATAAAGCAGGGAAGGGGTTGAAAGGTATACAATATATATATATATAATCTATTTATATAATCGGGAGTTTGAAATTCCGGCACTGTAGCCTAATCCCAAACTCCTTAGCGTCACTGCGAGCGGAGACGCGTATGCGCCTTCGCGAGCCGCAGACGCTTAACTCACACAGCCGCTATAGCGTTTTCTCGAGCGGCCCTCGCGCCCTCCGCTCACAGCAAGACCTGCGCCCCTCACAGCGCCCAATCCGCCCCGGCATGCTGGCATTTGTACTTCCCCCGTCTGTGCACCCACAGGTCTTAGCAGATCACTGATGCTGACAGCGGGGGGGGACAACACAGACAATCAAATCAGGAGGAGGTCAGTGTCAGGAGGAGATGACAGACGCCCGCCGGGGCCTGTGACACTGCAGAGGTCACAGCGGGGCTGTGTGTGCGGACAACGGGGAGGCCGGGGGCTACGGACGTACCGGACACGTCCTCTGCTCCTGGAGATGTGCCGCGGTTCCGCGCTCGCAGCGTATCTGACGCTGGAGCTGCGCTCACCACGCCCACACCACGCCCTCTGCCAAACAACCCACACCTCTCACTAACCTCCTGCAGCTAACCACACCCCATGTTTACCTTTGCCATAATGTCATTTAGCTGCGGCCGCTATCTTTAATAAGGTCAGAAATTATGGCAGTAATCGGATCTCTGCTCCCTCTAGCACGCCCCAACACTGTAGCACCATCTATTAACCCTATTCTCATCACCTATATACTCTGCTACCCACAGAGCCGTCTTTATACTCTGCTACCTCAGACCCGCCTGTATACTCTGCTACCTCAGACCCGCCTGTATACTCTGCTACCCACAGACCCGCCTGTATACTCTGCTACCCACAGAGACGCCTGTATACTCTGCTACCTCAGACCCGCCTGTATACTCTGCTACCCACAGACCCGCCTGTATACTCTGCTACCTCAGACCCGCCTGTATACTCTGCTACCCACAGACCCGCCTGTATACTCTGCTACCCACAGAGACGCCTGTATACTCTGCTACCTCAGACCCGCCTGTATACTCTGCTACCCACAGACCCGCCTGTATACTCTGCTACCTCAGACCCGCCTGTATACTCTGCTACCTCAGACCCGCCTGTATACTCTGCTACCTCAGACCCGCCTGTATACTCTGCTACCCACAGAGACGCCTGTATACTCTGCTACCTCAGACCCGCCTGTATACTCTGCTACCTCAGACCCGCCTGTATACTCTGCTACCTCAGACCCGCCTGTATACTCTGCTACCCACAGACCCGCCTGTATACTCTGCTACCCACAGAGACGCCTGTATACTCTGCTACCTCAGACCCGCCTGTATACTCTGCTACCCACAGACCCGCTGTATACTCTGCTACCTCAGACCCGCCTGTATACTCTGCTACCCACAGACCCGCCTGTATACTCTGCTACCCACAGAGACGCCTGTATACTCTGCTACCTCAGACCCGCCTGTATACTCTGCTACCCACAGACCCGCCTGTATACTCTGCTACCCACAGAGACGCCTGTATACTCTGCTACCTCAGACCCGCCTGTATACTCTGCTACCCACAGACCCGCCTGTATACTCTGCTACCTCAGACCCGCCTGTATACTCTGCTACCTCAGACCCGCCTGTATACTCTGCTACCTCAGACCGCCTGTATACTCTGCTACCCACAGAGACGCCTGTATACTCTGCTACCTCAGACCCGCCTGTATACTCTGCTACCCACAGACCCGCCTGTATACTCTGCTACCTCAGACCCGCCTGTATACTCTGCTACCCACAGACCCGCCTGTATACTCTGCTACCTCAGACCCGCCTGTATACTCTGCTACCTCAGACCCGCCTGTATACTCTGCTACCCCAGACCCGCCTGTATACTCTGCTACCCACAGAGACGCCTGTATACTCTGCTACCTCAGACCCGCCTGTATACTCTGCTACCTCAGACCCGCTGTATACTCTGCTACCTCAGACCCGCCTGTATACTCTGCTACCCACAGACCCGCCTGTATACTCTGCTACCCACAGAGACGCCTGTATACTCTGCTACCTCAGACCCGCCTGTATACTCTGCTACCTCAGACCCGCCTGTATACTCTGCTACCTCAGACCCGCCTGTATACTCTGCTACCCACAGACCCGCCTGTATACTCTGCTACCCACAGAGACGCCTGTATACTCTGCTACCTCAGACCCGCCTGTATACTCTGCTACCCACAGACCCGCCTGTATACTCTGCTACCTCAGACCCGCCTGTATACTCTGCTACCCACAGACCCGCCTGTATACTCTGCTACCCACAGAGACGCCTGTATACTCTGCTACCTCAGACCCGCCTGTATACTCTGCTACCCACAGACCCGCCTGTATACTCTGCTACCCACAGAGACGCCTGTATACTCTGCTACCTCAGACCCGCCTGTATACTCTGCTACCCACAGACCCGCCTGTATACTCTGCTACCCACAGAGCCACGTGTATACTCTGCTACCCACAGACCCGAAATGGAACCTAATGTATATATTAATAAATAATACAAAATGTACACAACAGTGCTGCAGACACATACCTTGGCATACGGGCCACCGGGTGAAGGAAGGACAGCCGGTCATAAAAATGGTAGTGGTTGGGCAATGGAGCGGCTCCCGGTTGTCTCTCAGAGTACTGCCGGTACTGCTTCTTATGCTGGTCCCGGCAGCTCCTCCACCGTTTTTTAAGATGGTCAACTGTGAAATGATTTGAAACCGGCTTTAGAGATGTGTAATATTTGAAACAACAAAAGTATGTGTACAAATCAACAATAACATTTTATTCATTTTGTGTGTGTAATGTGTATACAAGGCACAGTGACACGACAGTGTGGAACATCATCAACAGCATTACGGACATTGAGCTCACGTGGCCACAATCACAAATGAGGCAGGACACATGTCAACGCATAGAGAATGTAATAGTGCGGGCACCAGACTCTGGTCATTAGTGGTATTTATATACACCCAACCCCTTGGCCGAAAGAGCCAGGAGGATCAGACATTAAACTCATTGTACTGTTGTGACCCCATCCAAATATAGGCAACTATGCGGTGGAGCATGATAATACATTCAGGGTCCTGTATACCCTGCTATGGGGGCCCTGTATTCCCACTGCTGGGGGCCCTGTAAACCCACTGGGCCACTGTCTACCCACTGCTGGGGGCCCTGTATACCCACTGCTGGGGGGCCTGTACACACACTGAGGGCCCTGTATATAGGGACTGACTGGCACCCTACAGTTTGGGTCGCAACCCTCCCTCACTGGCCCGACACAGGTGAGGACGGGGTGTGGGGGGGGGGTGATGACTGGCGGCCGCCTCACAGTCACCGCAGCTCCCGCATTATCCTATGGCTCGCTCCCAGCCGCAGCCTCGCGCTCCTCACAGCCGCTCGCTACCAGTCGCAGCCGCACGCCACTCACAGACGCTCACTCCCGGACGCAGCCGCGTGCTGATGACGTCATCGCGCGGCCAGGAGCTTCCGTTTCCGCCTGCTGCTTCAGGGACATGCGGATTATTCATGCTCCTGCAGCCGCATGACCCGTGGCACCTGGGCCAGTCCGCCCCTGCCTGTATACCACAATATGGGGGCATGTATACCCAGCTGGGGGCCTGTATACTCTGCAGGGGGAGGTGTATACTCTGCTGGGGGGCTGTCTACCAGTGATAGCCGCTGTATACCAGGATGGCGGTGAATATGTTTTCATAGTTTTTCGGGGCAAAAATAGGGGGGTCGGCTTATACACGGGTCGGCTTATACACGAGTATATATACAGTAAATGCAATATATAACGTGTAAACTCATTTAACTTACTTAGATTGCTCTGTTCCTCATGGTCACTCCGATGGAACGCAGGGAACATCTCTTGGGCGATCTCTCTCCAGGCTGTATTAATTAGGGTCGTATCCCCATACTCAGGATCTGTAGGGAGCCATAGAAATGGACGAGCCTCCACAAGTGCAATAAGACGCAGCGTGTTCACCATGCCACGTCCTGCTGCCATGATTGCACTGATGAATGGATCGCTCTGTGTGTGCGCCTGTCAGCGCGACTCGCTTCCTGTTTCCTTAAACCATGGTGTGTGCTGGAGAATCCCTTCCCTCGCATCATCGGCTACAAGCCTCAAAATAAGAGAAAAACCAGCGAGTTTGGACTCGCACACTTTCAGAGACACATCAGCGAGTTGTAAATGTCATTATTCGCTATTACTCGGGTCCCTATTCATTAACATTGGACTCGCTGGACTCGCAACGAGTCCCGAGTCCTTGACTCGGACTCGTTGGGGTCTTGCGATTCCGAGTCTTTTCGGACTCGCCCATCTCTAGACATCACTTCCTCCTGCACTTTTTGGGTTAAAATACGGCCGTAAAAAAACAACGTTTTTTTACCGACGTTAAATAGCGCGGACACAAAACGTGGGTTGAAAAAGGGGGGTCTCAACTTGAATCTTCTCTCGCCCGGTCACTGAACTTGTGCTACTTTTACCGACTCTGCCACAGTGGGCAGCATACCTGCTCGTGCCCAGCTTTATTAGGACATACAACTTTCTGCCTATGATTGAACTTTGAACATTTCCCTGTGGATTAAACTCTATCGTTGGATTGCTCGGTTGATGGAAAGTTGGCTTGTTGCGGCTTCCCCAATCCGAAGATGTTTTTTCCTATTGAACATAAACCTATTTTTTCCTTTTTAATTCAAGGATTACGGGTTATTGCTCAAGTTGCATATTGTTTTCTCTCTCCCCTCTCTTTTAGGTTACAAATAGCGAGAGACCGCAACTACTCCTTACGACAAAACTGGGACATTATGAAATCTGAAGACTTTAGATGGGGAGTGTTGTGTCCCATAAATGTGAACAACTTGTTATGAATTCTCTATGTTATGCATTGCATTTGCTGTTGCTATTCAGAAGACCTGCCTCTTGAAGTTTGTCCCTACCTTTTCCCTGTAGTTGATGATGCCTTAGCTTGCGCCTCCCTTCCTCCCCATTATCAGTTTGCTGTAGCGATTTTTGGATGCACAGGCTATACTTCTCTGATTGGGATTATGGTTTCTACCCGATACACTGTACCACAATACAAGTTTTCAGTGGACAGCCCTACCCAAGGAGGGCTTACCATCCACGCTGCCCCAAGTCACCGTCTCCAGCAGGAGTACGGCAGCAGTGGTTCTATTAAACACATACCCCGGGTGGCGTCACGACAAATCCCCTGTAAATATACCCCTTTTTGGACTGATCCCAGGCCACGGGACTGGGTCACGACTACCGTGATCCTCGAGAGACCACCACCGCCCTGGCTTCCGAGTACCCCATAGCCTGCGGGTGCATCAAAAGCACCATCACAACCATGTTGAATTATTTTTCCAAAGTGCAGCATTCAGCTGTCCTTACCCCAGGCCATGCAATGCAAATTTAAATACCCATCCACAAACCAACAGGCCCAAACACTAAACAAGCACCTTTCCAGACTGCTTGCCCTGGAAATGTTACCATTTTGGCTGGTGGACACTGAGGTTTTCTGCAGCCTCATGGCAGTGGCCATCCCTCAGTACTTGGTCCACAGCCACCATTATGTGCTGTCCCCGCCTTACACCAACATGTGTTCCATAACATCACCTTTGCCCTAACCAACACTGTCACTGAGAAGGTCCCCTTAATGACAAGTGGACAAGTGCTTATGGTGAGGGATGCTACTTTTACCTGACAGCTCACTAGGTGAACCAGAGGCCAGGACTGAGTGGGAACCTGGGACAGCACATGTAATACTGTGGCACCCCAGAGTCCGGTTGCCATGATGGCATCACCTCCCCCGGGGGACCACGCCGTGCCTGAAAGCATGGGAAGGGTCTCCACGCCTGATAAGCAACCACACACAACACCTTCCCAACTTCGGGCCAGAAGGGGGAGCTCTGAAACCCGAGTCCAAGGGGAGGTCCACTGCTATAAATTGTGGTCCGGGAGTACGCAGTTCAGTTCCTAGGAGGACTGTGAAGAGGTCCCGTGGACTAGAGCAGCGTAAGGCTCGTCCCGGGACAGAGACTAGCCAGCATGAGGGACTCATAGGAGAGGGTCTGAGGAAGTGGAGAAGTAGGCCAGGGGTGAGGAGCTGGTAGCCAGGCTCACCCCAGTGCAGAGCGCCAGGAGCGGACACTGGAGTCCGAGGTTGTGAGGGACTCTAGGCCCAGCATCCAACACCGAATGGCGGAGATTCCAAGTCTCTCGTCCACCATGAAGCCTAGGAGTCACAGCAGCACTAAAGAGCTCAGGAAAAATGGCCAGAGGAGTGCAACCCAGAGAGGGCTCGAGCTGCCTGTCAAACAGGCAAGAGACTGAACGCAGGAGGAGAGGGTTGCAGCTTAGCTACAGGCAGCCAGGGCCCGCCAAAAGTAGTGTAACAGGAAGGCCTCAGAACTCACTGGGGGAGAAGAATTCCAGTTTGTTTCCAGGCCACCCGGACTCCTAACAGCTCTTGTGGACGGTACCCTGGACGAACCTGCTGCTTCTATCAGTAAAGGGAACAGAGACTTCAAGTCTTGTGTCTGTCGGTCATTCCGCACCCTCAGTCCTGCACCCCCAAAGGCCTACCACTGCCGTAGGCTCTACCGGCTGCCCTGGGGATCCGCTCCACCCAAGGGGAGTGACACCAATACCACTGCACTCCCATCGTCCCCAGAGGTCCCATACTGCAGCTGCGGCCACTAATAGCTACATACCGCGGGTGGCGTCACAACAATCATTCCAAAGCCACAAACCTCTGATCTTTGTTAGTTGACCCTAAGGACCATGGAGCCTCAACCCCCGTGACTTCCCGGCAGCAACCAAAGGCTCGGCCTCGAGTAGCCCTACGGCCCCGGGGTGCGTCAATATCAACACTGAGAAATGTGGACCCTAGTTTCATCAGGGTTTCCCCCACCTCCTACACCAGTTCCTGCACTCCCACTTCATCTCTGAATTGACATCTTGGAACACATCATCCTTATCAGTTGCAAACTGGAAGCATTGCAGCACAGCCTCGGTTAAGCGGTAACAGGCTTTGCTGAAACTAATGTTTTCAGGTAACAAATGGAAATTTGCCACAAAGTTGTGTCGGGGATTGCCACAGGACCCACCAGTGCAGGGAGGGATGTACACCTTGGCACACACAGCATACAACACTGTCCACCCCAGACCTGGAGGAGGAGCCCCACTGGCTGTCCTTAAGCCAGATCCCCTATAAATATCCAGGCCTGAGGGGAGGAGTCAGTTAGTTCCAGTTAGTAGTCAGTCCACTTAGTCTGCAGTGAGCAGAGGAGAGGAGCAGCAGTTGTGGCACCCCAGGGGTTAATGTGCCACATTAACATCAACCTGGGTTAATTCCCCACACATCACTTAACACTGCACGAGCACCTCTAGGCCAGAAGGGAGAGCTAAAGCAGCTCCCCTATATATTCTGGTGTAGAGAGGAAGTAGTTAGTTCAGTACGTAGCAGTACTGTGAAGAGGAGTTAGTTCAGTTAGTTCAGTTCCTGGGAGAACTGAGGAAGAGAGACTGTGGTGTAAAGGGGCTGCCTTAGGCTTCTCCACAGTCTGCTACTCAATTCCAGGACTAGCCAGGGTCTGAGGAGAGGAGTCAATAGAAGGAGAGGAACACATCTGGGAGATTGATGTGGCGCTCCTGCGTCCAGGAGGCCACAGAAGGGAACTGCAGCCAGGCAGGTAGGACATGTTGCACAACCTACACCCTCACAGCCCACACAACCCACGTGTAAGAGAAGGTAACATCCAGCACTGAGATTAGATACTCTATGAGATTGAGGGGTGGTGGATTCAGAGGAGTGGGTTGGGCACACCCGTAGTCAGGTGACTTGACAGTATATAGGAAGGGGGAGGAGAGAAGGTGTTCAGTAGGCCACAGTGAGCTGAACAGAAAAGACCAAGAGCAGCAGAGAAGCTGAGATGCAAAGGCCAGAGACCAGCAGCAGGTTGAGCTGAAGCTGAGCAGATAGAAAGCCACACGTTCTGGAAGAGTGAGGCAGAAGGACGCAGAATCTGTACTGAGCCAGTGTGAGCCAGAGGAGAGAGAAAGCCTATCCCGAGCCGGATCCCCAGAAGTGTGAGAGAGCAGAGAGGGACGGTGTAACCCGGGCCCTAGAACCACAGCTAAAGCAACTGACTGCAAGCGGAGTAGCCCTCCTATATACCGAGAGGAACAGAGAGAAAGGAGCCTGGTAGAGCCTCGTGCTGGAGGACTGCTGGAGGCTGGGCTAAAGTAGAGTGTCGGCTCTAGAGGGGACCGTAGTTTACCCGGCATCCCCAAACAACACGACGGGGGGTCTGAGTTTCAGATTGAGATCCCTACCCAAAGGACAGGTAGCTCAGTGACAAACTTAGGACCCACAGGGCCCGAGTCACCGCCATACTGTCCAGCGTTTCACACACACACCCGTGGAGACGGAGACCGTTATAGCCCGGAAAGGACACTGCAGATTGTGTGAGGGGTCACAGAAAGAGAGGCCTGGCTGCAGGGAGCAAAGGGAACCCGGAGAGGGAGAATGTGCCCGTGTACTAAGAACTGAACTTGAACTGTGTAAGAACTGTAACTGTGCTGTAAAGTAACTTGAAGAGCTGAGAGTAAAGCTTTGGAAAACCCTGGAACAGCTTCCTTGTGTCTCTGCATGAAAGTGATTCTCTCCTAACAGGATTGCATCAGAAAGACCTCCACCTGCAGAGCCACAGCACAGCACAGCCTGTCAGCACCAGCACTGAGGAGAGATCCCTGCAGCGTCTGCAAAGTAAGTGTGCTACACACTCCACAATAGACTTAACCCTTACTGCCCCGGGGAATACAGTTCTACCCACTGGAACAATACCACCTAAACTGCCACTACATCATCCCCGGAGGTTCTGCAGCAGCGGCGGCCCTCCATCACTGGCCGCATCAAGTGGGTGGCGTCATGACTGACAACCCCTGTAAATATTCCCCTTTTATTGCCAGGGCCCGGGACAAGGTCCGGACGAGGACCACCCGTGACTTCCCCAGTAAAGACCCGGTCCGGTACCGAGTACCCTCGTCCCAGTGGGCTCGACAACCTGGCGTCACGAACGGGATCTACCCGCTCCAAAAGAATTGGACCCCGTGCGCCTAAAGTACGTGTTCTGGACTTTTCCCGCCAAAATCTGACCTTAATGGCGGCCAGGGGAGACTAACGCCATGTGCAGAGGAGGCGTTCCCAAAACTCCCATCGTGGGCCGGCCCGGTCCAAGGCGCAAAGAAAAGGACCCGCCCTGGCTCCCCTTAACTCCAGGAGAGCCAGCCGTCACTCTGAAAGAAGAGCCTCCGCCCATAGATCCTCCTCCTAACAAGCTGGCGGGAACGAAGAAGGAAATCATCATCAGGAGGGGGCGGAACGAAGAACCGGAAGAGAAGCAGTCGCCATTCCAGTACATGCGGACGGAAGCGGAGGACGCCGAGAAGAACGCTGCACCCGGAAGACCGCAAGTGATCCCAGAGGGCCCACGGAGTGACCTGGTGGAGGAACCCAGCAGAGGAAAGAACTTGTGTGACCGTGGAGAGATGGCGGAAGGCGGAGAGTGTCCCTACGTCCAAGACACCCGGCGGGGTGTGATGCGGCTGCTACCCCAGCAGATGACACGGGCCCAGGAGGAGCATCGGACCTGGATCCAGATTGATGTTGAGCATTGTCGGAGCTACGAGACTTTGTCCATACGACCCGGCTAGGTTGGAACGACACGTGACCGCACTGAATGTGAAGCCTCATGCCGTACTGCAACGTTGGTGGATCTATCTGTGCCATGTACTGCACCGCATGTTGCCAAGAAGGATACCAACCCACTAGGAGCTCTACCGGAGGGACACCTGGCGTTACATCAGCCCCTGATACCAGCGCCTAAGACGACAGAGGTGAGAGGAGAGCAGCTCCGTTGCTGGTGGGAGCGGGACGAGGACTGTGATGACCTGATGGGATTCCTGGGAGATCCCGGCGGCAGAATAGGCCCTGCAGAGCTGATTACACGTGAAGAATACATCCGCAGATGCGTGAGAAAGTGGGAGAAAGAGGAGATTGAGAGGCAAGTGCAGAAGCAGATAATGGTCGCCCGTGGTAAAGAAGCAAAGAATGTAGCCCGCAGAGATAAGGAAGTTCAGCGATCCCCACGGCACGAGGGCAAGGTAGTGAGTGACAGAAGCGAGAGGATTCGCATTTGCACGTGAGCCCGGTACAAGATGTGACATCTTCATAAATAAAAGAGAAGTGGAAGAGCAACTGCCGTCAGATCATCCAGACAGACAGGTTGAGATCGGAGAATGGGTGTCATACCACATTGTGGAAGGTGAGCGTGGCCCATACGGCATTAAAGTAAAGAGACTGCGCTTAGACCCTGTGGAAGAGGATGATATACCAGCACTATAGTACCCTGAATCCAGTGATGATCCAGATATAACGAGCTACACGGACGTGGCTGTGAACACGGATCCAGTGACCATACTTGAAACTGTTGCCCCAAAGAAGGATGCCATAACCCAGACCCCGGAAAGCTACTTGCTGATCGCTGTGTTACAGAATCTGGAAGTGTACCCCAGAAGGAGAACATCCCAACTGCTACCGTGGAAACAGCAGAAGAAAGAATGAACAAACACGTGTCCTGTAACAAGAAGAAAAGAAGAAGGAAGACTTGTAAGTGTGAATTAAGTGTTTTCCTTATTGCTCCCATCCCATACCTGAATGAATGTTAGCATTTCCCCTGTATGTCTTATAAGTTTGAAATGAACAATTGCTACCATGAATAATGAGCTGGTACGAACTTTGAACTGTATATAGTTGAGCACCTTAGTGTGCTCCCCTTTGGTTTTAAGACCAGTGTGCACATGTGAAGTAGTGCAAGTGACTGTTTTGAATCGTGGACTTTGCACTTTGAACTGTTTTTGAGAATTTTTGAGAATTTTGCACTTTTTGAAGGAGAATTTTATGCTTTTTAAAAGGAAGTAATGTTTTATAATGTTTGTTTTATAGAAAAGTGAATGCGTTATAGCATTAGACCACGTAAAGGTACAGAAAGGGGTAATGACGTAAATACCCATGTAACTGTTTATAGTTGAAGTAACGTTTCAAGAATCGTGCCTCCCGAATGGGAAGAACCAAGAATCCTTACTGTTTATTGTTGTTATAAAATAAAATGTTTTCAGGGGGATCCAAGAAGGGCAGCGCGGGGACGCGCTGGTTAACTCCGGGAGAGTGTGGCGCCCCTGCGTCCAGGAGGCCACAGATGGGAACTGCAGCCAGGCAGGTAGGACATGTTGCACACCAACACCCTCACATCCCACACAACCCACGTGTTAGAGGAGGTAACATCCAGCCCTGAGATTAGATACTCTATGAGATTGAGGGATGGTGGATTCAGAGGAGTGGGTTGGGCACACCCGTAGTCAGGTGACTTGACAGTATATAGGAAGGGGGAGGAGTGAAGGTGTTCAGTAGGCCACAGTGAGTGAACAGAAAAGACCAAGAGCAGCAGAGAAGCTGAGATGCAAAGGCCAGAGACCAGCAGCAGGTTGAGCTGAAGCTGAGCAGATAGAAAGCCACACGTTCTGGAAGAGTGAGGGCAGAAGGACGCAGAATCTGTACTGAGCCAGTGTGAGCCAGAGGAGAGAGAAAGCCTATCCCGAGCCGGATCCCCAGAAGTGTGAGAGAGCAGAGAGGGACGGTGTAACCTGGGCCCTAGAACCACAGCTAAAGCAACTGACTGCTGGCGGAGTAGCCCTCCTATATACCGAGAGGAACAGAGAGAAAGGAGCCTGGTAGAGCCTCGTGCTGGAGGACTGCTGGAGGCTGGGCTAAAGTAGAGTGTCGGCTCTAGAGGGGACCGTAGTTTACCTGGCATCCCCAAACAACACCACGGGGGGTCTGAGTTTCAGATTGAGATCCCTACCCAAAGGACAGGTAGCTCAGTGACAAACTTAGGACCCACAGGGGCCCGAGTCACCGCCATACTGTCCAGCGTTTCACACACACACCCGTGGAGACGGAGACCGTTATAGCCCGGAAAGGACACTGCAGATTGTGTGAGGGGTCACAGAGAGAGAGGCCTGGCTGCAGGGAGCAAAGGGAACCCGGAGAGGGAGAATGTGCCCGTGTACTAAGAACTGAACTTGAACTGTGTAAGAACTGTAACTGTGCTGTAAAGTAACTTGAAGAGCTGAGAGTAAAGCTTTGGCTCGACATTGAGTTAGCCAGTGGGCTCGACATTGAGTTACCTCATAACTCGCCCCGGAGGAGCGCACAGACCGGATACTGTGACTGACGCATGCAGCACAGTAATCACCGGACTAGTGGAGGTTATAGATCTACACTGTACCTCAGCGAAGCAACACGGCGGGGTCAGAAACACACAGAAAGACTCAAGTTGCCTAGCAAACGGGTACCTGTGAGGAGAGACAGGGCCAGCAGCCTAGCTGAAGTGGCAGCAGGGCCACACACACAGCGCAGGAGTGGGAAGCTGAGGACCCGGTCAGGTGGTAGCAACCCGGCCCCAGTACAGACTCCGTGGACAGTACTCTGCTACCAACATCTGCAGTAAAGATTTGGAAAACTACAGAAACTGTGAGTAATCCTTATGCTCAAGCCCTACTTTCCCTCACAAACTGCCATCGCCTCTACTAAAACCCCTACTCAGCATTAATCATAGACTATTACTACCACTGCCCCGGGGAACCAAGCTCTACCCGCGGAGAGCCGTTACATCCAGGGCACGGAATCTGGAACCGACCAGCCGTGATCCCCCACACAAGTAACCACCTGTCCCGGTATCCAAGTACCCCCTACTATGTCGACCGGATCAGTTGTGAAAAGCTATATCAGACCAGACAGATCTGCGGCTCTCACCAAAGAACCTACAATCAGGTATGGTCATGTGTGATAATAGACATAAACCAGTGGTGTCTTTGAAGTTTGGCAAGCTTACACACGTATTACGCCTGCCTGGCCCACATGCTCAACTTTGTGTTTCACTGGTCTCTGAAACCCTCCCCAAAGTTGCCTGAGCTACTTGTGAGGTATGCCACATGTGTATCATTTTTGTAAATCAGTTACAGCTGCTGTTGGTTTGGCCGTGCTGCAGAAGCACTTGCAAGTGCCAGCACACTCACTTGTGTGCGACGTGACCATGTAAGATTTCACAAATCTTTGAGGAATAAGACAAGATGATAAGCGGTGATGACACCATAATCAATGTAATCATCCCGCTTTTGTGTCTACTCAAATACTTGCTGCTCACAATTAAAGATGAAGCTTTGCATATGGACCAGGTAGAGATGAAGGTGAAAATACACAGGGTGATACTATCCAACCCAGCTTTATCTCACCTTGTCAGTGCACATTAGTGATGGGCGAGTCCTAAATTACTCGGAATCGCTTGACTCTAGCGAGTCCGAGCCCGGGACTCACTACTCGTTGCGAGTCTAGCGAGTTCAATGTTAATGAATGGGAAAGCGAGTAATAGCGAGTAATGTGCGATTTACAAATCGCAGATGTGTCTCGGAAAGCGCTCGCATTGCCGTTTTGGAAACCCGACTCGCAACAGTTTTTTGCTGCTGTGTCCGAGGCCAAACCCGCATGTGTTTGTCTTATTTGCAGGTAGGAGAGCAGCAACGCACTGGTCTGCCACAGAGAAAATAAAGCTGAAGGGGTTATTATGACCCAAAATCTATCAGGTGCAAAAAAATAAGAAATAGTACCTCAGCTAAGGGTACTTTCACACTAGCGTTTATTTGAAATCGCGGCAGATGCGGTGAAAAAAACGCATCTGCCACGATTACCGCATACCGGCTGCACTTGCGGCACGGTTGCGGCACAGTTGCGGCAAGCCCCATACAATGTATAGGCGGGCTTGCGGCAGGTGTGGCAAGTGCGGTTTTGGCACTTGCGGCAGGTGCAGCCGCGAAAAAAAACGCGCACGTTGTCTGCAGATGCTTGCAGACCGCCGTGTGCTCCCATTGCCCGCCATGAGTGATCTGTGCGCAGGCGGATGCCTGCACACAAATCACACACTCTCGCCCGCACCAGGGATGCAACATGTCGCGTCCCTGCTGCGGACGAGAGTGTGTGATCTGTACCCAGGCATCCGCCTGCGCACAGATCACATATAGGAGTGAATGGGTGCGCACGGTCATGCGCTGTCAAGCGCAGCACCGTGCGCTCCCATTATAAAGATAGGAGCTGGCGGCCGCTGCGCACACATTGCGGATCCCCTCCGAAGAACGCTGCGGAGGGGAACGCTAATGTGAAGCCAGCCTAAGCTATGAGGTCAGTCCTGTGTGCTCTGTAAGGCTGCTCCTCCCTGCCTGCCTGCCTGCCTACAGTCCTCTACACAGTACTCCTTTGTTTGTGTTAAATATAAGGAATCTTGAAGTTTCCCTACACTGACTGACACTCCCTATGATCTGCTCCAGCATCTACCTCACCCTGCACTAGGCTCAGATCGTCACTGGAATGTGGAGGAAATGGTGGTAGCAAGGCTTATATACAGCCTCGCCTCTCATACATGACATAGGCATCACGATGGACAGAAGCCAATCATAGTCCTGCCACAACCAACATGGCTGTGGCATTACTGAATATGATTGGCTAACATGCTTGTCCATCTTCACAAGTTTTCTGACCTAACACGCTAGGCTGTCTCGGAAGCTTTGTCGGAACATAACAGATTCTGTATTCGCGAGTCCCGAATACAGTATTCAGGACTCGGATTCGTAGACTCGCTCAGAATCACTAAGACTCGCTCAGACTCGCTCAGACTCGCTGCTGACAGCGGGTATCCGTGAAGCGGTGCGATTGTTTAAACGATTTGGGGAGATTCAAGCTACATAGCGATGTGATATAGCGAGTCTAGCGAGTGAGAAAAAGTAAACTCTGACAAAACTAGGATTGCCATTGACTTGCATTGGACTCGTTACTGTGCGAGTAATCGCTGGCAAACTCGCAGAGTACCGAGTCCTGCGATTCCCTTACTACTCGCCGAGTAACGAGTCCTAGCGAGTAGACTCGCCCATCCCTAGTGCAGATTAATGATAATGATGAGGAGGAACAGGAGATGGTTTCCTGCACTACAGTGGGTACTATCCACACCAGCTTCATTCCATCTGCTCAGCATGCATTGACAGATTTCGAGGAAGACAAGGATGAGAGGGAGGAGGAAAGGATAGAAAGTCTGATGGAGACAAGGAAGTCTTGCTTGTTGGGAGACTTGCACACATAGATTACTTTATTCCCGCTGCCTTTCCCATGACCCTTGCATTATTTGCATTTTGGCCAACACTGATTACTAGTTACTCAACCCACGGCTACAGGGAGAACTTTCTATCTATCTTTCCTGCAGCAGAAAGAGCTAGTAAAATGGTGCACTGCCAGAAGGCCCTAGACAATTGCTATATAAATTCTCATTTAACAATACTGGCAGCAAAGGTCAAAGTTCCTTGGGCAATTATGGAGGAGAGATGACGAAGACACACACCATGTACAACATAGGCAGAGAACCACTCTCAAAGGTCTGGGACAGTTTCTTTAGACCTTTCCTGCGCCCAGGCCCTGATGGCGGGTGGTCTGACAATGAAGGAAACATTTTGGAAGACTGTGAAAGAGTACCTAGCCGACCATACCAGTGTCCTCTGTGATTTCTCCAATAGATTTTATGCTCTGCCATGCTCGGGTGGCACAAATATTAGCTTCATAGGTGGTTCAGTGACAGGTGTAGGCCTCGTGTGCTGGGTGCCCTCATACCTCAATGCAACAGCTCAAATAAATTTTATGCTGCGCCACACTCAAGTGGCACAAATATCAGCTTCATAGGTGGTTCAGTGACAGATGTAGGCCTCGAGGGCTGGGGAGCCTCATACCTCTTGCACCAGCTCCAATAAAGTTTATGCTGCACCACATCCAGGTGGCACAAATATCAGCTTCATAGGTGTTTGAGTGACAGATGTAGGCTTCGAGGGCTGGGGGCCCTAATACCTCATGCAACAGCTCTAGTAAATTTTATGCAGCGACATTACTCTGGAGGGATAAATATCAGCTTCATAGAGTACTAATCTAGCAAATATTGAGGTGGGTCAGTGACAGGTGTAGGCGTGGCGCTTAGAGAGCCCTGCTATATTTACGAAACACACAACAAAGACACCCCAAGAAGGATTTTCACATTTTCAAAAATTAGGGCCAGATATTACAAGAGTGGCATACATTTACCTAGAATAAAAAATTTAACAATGTAGAGATTAATGCAGAACAATGAACAGTACAACATCGCATAGTCTGCCCAGTCTGCGACTTTGGTGGAAATGTTCTTGGAGATCCATGACTTTTTCATCTTGATGAAAGATAGTTGATCTACTCTTTCAGAGGACAGCTGGATGCGCTTTTCCGTCAGGACAACACCAGCAGTGTTGACGACACATTCTGAGAAAACGCTGGGTGCAAGTATGACAAAACCTCCAAGGTGAGACTGACGAGCTCAAGCCACTCTTCCATTTTTGAAGACCAAAAAGCGATGATAGATGATCCGCACTGCTGCACGTAAAAGATGAATCCTGCAAGGTCTTTAGAGTAAAGGTGTTTATTGCTTTAACGCGTTTTGAGACCTTCCTGGTCTCATCATCAGGAATACACCAAAAATTTGATGAAGTGACCAGGAAGGTCTCGAAACGCATTGAAGAAATAAACACCTTTACCCTGAAGACCTTGTAGAATTCATCTCTTAAGTGCAGCAGCGCGGACAGTCTATCATCGCTTGGTCCCATATAGGAGCATTGTCTTGCCTTCCACGAGAAATGGTGGATCCAGCAGCAGATGTACGAGGCTAATATACCAGTTGTGGGTCTCACAACCGAATGAGGTGAGCAGGAAATGCACTCATTGTTTTTGTTTTCAAAAAGGATAAAACCCTATTGCGCCTCTGTTTCTAGGTTAAATCCCCCTGATGGCATGGATATTGAGCTATAGATACTCCTTCACAATCCTCTCCAGTTATTCACTATGTGTCAGACTTGTACTCGGTTCTGTCTGTGGATGGGCTGGTTCAAAAACTTGGTCAAACAACTCCCAGAAATTGCTTCTGACAGTTAAACTGCTGCTGCTAATGTTTCTGCGGTGACAACTCGACATTGCCCGGGTTGGAAGTGTAGATCTTCAATGTGTACTGTGTCCCTCAGTGCTGTCTTGGAGAAAACCAGTCATAAGATTGTGTGGCGCCCCTGCGATCAGGTGGCCACAGGAGGGAAGTGCAGCCAGGTAAGCAAGGTTGCAAAACACACCCACACCGCACAAACACCGACCCTACGTCTAGGATGGGCAAGGGGTGGTGGGTGTAGCACAGTGGGTGAAACGTAGGAGGGCACTGACAAAGTGGGTGGAGTGACCTAAACAAAACCTAGGAGCAGGAGGAGACAGGAGTTAGTTCGGGAGTTAGAGTGAACAGAGAGAGACTTCCCAGACAGTTTCGGGCTCCCTGGAGACGCAGAATCCTGTGAGACACAGACCACTGGAGAGAAAGCCTACTTCACTGCTTAGAAGTGACGGGAAGGGGAAAGACTGAAAGAGACCCCACAGCTAAGGCTACTTTCACACTACGATTTTGTTAAATCTGATGCTGTCCGATGAAAATGTTCAAAATCGGATGCCATCCAATGCCATCCGATCCGATTTTTTATCGGATCCGATTTAAATGACTGGGGGAGGGCTGTTGGAGGTTTTGGGAGTGGTCTAGGGTATTGAGCATGCTCAATACAGAAAATCAGATCCGATATCGGATCCGATTTTCCATCCGATCTGATCCCCCATAGACTCCCATATTATTTTAATCGGATCGCATCGGATCACATCGGATCCGATGCAATCCGATTTTTTAATCGGATACCAAAATCGAAGCAGTGTCCGATTTTGGCTCCTGAAAAAAATCGGACAGAATCGGATCGGATGCAAATCGGATGCCATTAAGTGCACATCCGATCCGATCCGATCCCCATTGGAGAACATGGGGGCTAAATCAGATCCGATGCTGTCCGATTTTTATCGGACAGCATTGGATTTAACAAAATCGTAGTGTGAAACCAGCCTAAGGAAGGTGGGAGGACAAGGGCCCGGCAGCCAGATAGACCCGTACTGTGTGGAGGAACCCTTAGCACAGTGACAGACAGAAGGAGCCTGGTGTGCCTAAATCTCTGAACCTGGAACACTGGAGGGCTAGGCCAACACCAGAAAACCGCCTCTGAAGAGGTGACCGGGGATTATATACCCTAATCACGAGACACACCGGTGTGGGGCAGAGACTTTATGTGTTGCAGCCTAACTTACCACCACAGACTAGGAATACAGCCGTCATACTAGGACTGGTGACCCTGACTGCAAGGGAAATATATTCACCCATGAGTCCGCAAGAACCAGACAGAACCCGTGGGTGAGGTATTACGATAATACTGAGGGAAGGGCCTGAAAGGACTTTGAGGGAGCAACACAGAAAAGCTACCTGAGCTGCACAGTTTGAGTAACCCAGAGCAGTGCTGAAGTGTAAACTGTCCTGGAAACAACTGTAAACTGTGAACTTTTGTCCTGAAAAGACCTAAAGTAGAGTACCCAGTAAGCTCACACTTGCCTGAGACTGTTTACTTGCAGCGTCTCAGAAAAGTCGCACCTGAGGAGCTACAGCCTGTCAACCCTGCACACTGGCTGGAGGAGCTGCAGCTTTGAAGTGACTTGTACCCAACATGATCCCTCACAAAGCCCCATCTATTATCACTACTCCTGCCCTGGGGACCCTCAGCCCTACCCGAGGAGGGCTTACCATCACGCTGCCCCAAGTCACCGTCCCCAGCAGGAATACAGCAGTGGTGGTTCTACTAACCACATACCACAGGTGGCGTCACGACAAATCATCCCTTGTAAATATTCCCTTTTTGGACTGATCCCAGGCCACAGGACCGGGTCATGACTACCGTGATACCACAGAGAGACAGCACCGGCCTGATTGCCGAGTACCCCATAGCCTAGGGGCGCATCAATTGTGTACAAGCCTTTTTTAATACTCCAGCCTGGGCATGTCCCTGGCCAGGGTGGGAAGCATCTGGCTAAATGTACTCTTATACCATGTATGTAAAAATTGGCAAACAGTAGTCAACACTTATTCAAATCCTAACAATGCAGGCATCATATAGCAGATGGTGCAGCAAAAGGGCGCTCATGTGTCTGATGCATCCATGAGGCCCAAGTTCTTGTTGTGTTAGTGCCGGAGTAACAATCGAGCTTCCTTCCTAAGTTCTCTCCCACCAACCTCGGACAACAAAAAGGGAATCATTTCTTCTTTATCTCCTGACTGTTCTATTCCCATGACCTCTGCATCCTTAATCCTCCTCCATTTCTTCCTTGGCTCCTGCACCTTCACTAACAGTTTGATGCTTCTGTTGCTCTACTTCACCATACCATGCCACCCAGCTGGGCGACAAGAGTCCTGACCTTATACATATGGTTGTCCATTCCACATCCTCCTCTTCCTGTGGGACCACCACTTCATCCCACAGACTTTTCAAAGTTGGCTCCAGCATGTAGATGACTGAAATAGTGATGCTGATGACTAACCGTCCTAGTAGCCAATTTGAAACTGTGTAGAGGAGTACAGAGGTCCTGATCTGGGCCCACTCTACAAGCATCATTTGCACCACATTCAGTTCACTTTGACTCACTCATGATATACTGCGCCAGGGCTTGACGCTGCTGCCACAATTGCCGCAACATGTGCAGAATAGAATTCCACCATGTCGGCACATGGCATATCAACTGGTTTGTGGAACGAGAAAGGCAAACTGTTTATCTATGAGGGTAAGCTGTGCAGGTGAAACATCAACTCTCGCACACATGAACTGGTCTGTCAGATAGTAGCCCTGAAGCGGGATGCGCCAATGGTCTTAGAGGCGTACCACGATGGAGCAGGACACTTAGGGTAGAAGAAGGAGGTCCTACTTCATTAGCGATTCTACTGGATTGGCATGCGAAAATCAATTGAGAGGTGGTGCCGAGAATGTGGTCCATGCAACCTGCGGAGAAGAGATGTGATAGACAGAGAGCCCCCTTACAAGCAATAGTCACAAAACAACCACTCGAACTCGTGGCTCTGGATCATGTGAAGTTGACCCCGAGTAGGTCTGGTTATACCTTTGCCCTTACGATACTAGACCATAACTCATGGTTCTTGGTAGTTGTACCTGTCAAAGACCAGACAGCGAAGACAGCTGCAAAAGCCTTCCAGGAGCACTTCTATAGACCATATGGCTAACCTAAACAAGTACTAACCAACCAAGGTCCAGCTGCAAGAAAATAAGAACAACACTGTACTGCCCTCAAACCAACGGTATGTGCGAAAAGATGAATCAGGTAGTGATTGACCTGTTGTAAACTCTACCCCTCGAAGAACAAAACCTGTGGCCAGAGAAGTTGCCAGTTCTGGTAGACCTGTATAATCACAGCCCAGTGAATTCGACCAATTGTACTCCAGCCTACCTGATGCGGGCAAGACCTGGCAAGTTACCCATTGACCTGGACATGGGAGTCTTAAAACCTGAGATGGTACCACCAGATGCAGACTGGGATACTGAGCGGCAAAACAATACCGCAAAGTCCAAGAGTGGAGTGAAGTCTGTCCCAGGCAAGACAGAGGCAAGATTAGAATTACAACCAGCAAGCCCTGGCTACTCCCTTAGCACCAGGAGAACATGTGTTAAAGTGAAAAAGGAAAATGCACAAACTTGATGACCAGTGGTAAGCTGAGCCGTACACCATCTTGCCTTCCCACTTTGATAACAGTAAGGTATGCCTCATCAGCAAAGATGGAGAACAAAAAAAAACCTCAGCGGCAGTGTCAAAATATCACTTAAAGGTATTCCCGGAACAACTGAGAGAAAGGTAAGAAGACCAAGACGCTCCTCAACAGACAGAAGAGGTTGAAGAGAAGGTCTGTACCCTCCTTGGAGTGTTCCCCCAATCTTGGACTCAACTGAACCAAGCAATCGTGGTACCTGTCCTGACCTTTCCCCAGTTTACTGCACTAGCAGCAGCAGTGACTCTAGACCACACTGAAGACCAGAAACAGATGCCACACCCGAAGTGGAACAGGATAATCTACCCCCTGCTAGCAGCGAGTCTGTCATGCCCATGGTGAGGTTAAGAGGTCGCAGAAAGATGTCCAGCACACCAGTACTACGAAGGTCTACCCGTAGCGTAGTCATTAGTGCATCCACCACACCAGCAGTAGACACACGAGATCAGGCCAGGTCATCAGAGATACCAGTATGACGCAGGTCAATCCATAGTACTAGAGTTCAGATCCCTGTCCATTATCAAGTGTAAATATACAATGTAAATATGTAACTGTTACACGTAAAGTGCCTACAAAGACTGCTGTAACAACTCTTGAGTAAGCTTATACCAACCTGTTAAAGGACAATTGGGTCATTGGACTAGATGTGACCAGGACAGTATTGTATACAGTTCACCACGACCTGGCCTAAATATAAACCGTTGGTGTGGCCAAAGAGTCAAGTAGGGACATGTTCTGGAGCCTCGTAGCCACGCCCGGGCACGAAGCAAAGGTGAGTTGGGGCGGTTTCCACCAGGTTGTCGCAGCGTAGTGAGAATGCTGATGAGTGAATGGCAGTTATGGGCAGGGTGACCAGGGAAGACTAGTCTGACCCTAGTCTAGGAACCCTGAATGGCCCTGATGCCGAAGGTATCTCTAAAGGTGAGATGGTTCGGGCCTCCAGCCTCTCCCTAAAACTCCTCCACCAGCCCTGCGATATTCCCCCCTCACGTCCCTCCACAGAACTGGGATACAGCAACTCCAAAGGAAAGGACTTCAGCAACACAAACACACAGGTCAGCACAGCACGGCTTCTAGGCATAGATTGAAACTCTATCAGCTGCACCACCTGGTGGAAGGAGAGGCTACTTAAAGGCTAAGGGGCGAGAAGTTCAGGTGAGTCACGCACTACCCCCCCAACCAGCAGTTGAACCTAATAATGAATTCAGTTCTGGAGCACAACACGGGAGACAGGACCTTCACAACTATCAGCCATGCAGCTCTTAAAGACAAACATACACAGCAGCATCCAGCAATGTCAGTGCCATCTAAGTGCTTGACAGTACCCCTCTTTTAAGAGAGGCCTCCGGACTTGACTACGGCACATCCGAAAGAAGACCACATGCCCTGAGTGACGAGATATAAAAGGCATTATGGTATGCCATACGTGGGGGTAGGTCAAGGCGGTACAGCACAGGATTACAAATGGCCGATATCCGAAATGGTCCTATAAGCACAGAACCAGGAGCACACATACACCTAACGTGTTTGGATAACACCCACACATGCTCATTAACTCTCAGGTCTGGACTTGCATGTTTATTTCTAAATCTGCAGGCACAGTTAGAAGGCACACATTCAGGATGGAAAACTGCAGCAGTGTCCCCCAGGGGCCCAGGGCTCCCTACCCTGGAGTGCACAGCAGGAACCACTGCCCCTCCCCAGCCCCTCCTCCTGGAATGACACCTAGACCCACCATTAATCAGAGGCATAGTCAGGACTCCACCCCCTCTTCCAGGCTCACTCCCATTCACTTCTGGACGTGGGGTAGGAGTCGGTGCAACCAGTACGGTAGAAATAGTTGTAGCGAGGTAATTACTCAAACAAAAAGCCCCCCAAGTTACAACCTTTCTGGCCCGCCAGTCAATTACTAGGTTGTGTTCCTACAGCCAGGGAAGGCCCAATACAATGGGAGTCGGCAGGTTCTCCAAGAAGTGACAGGACAGAACCGCCTGGTGGAGAGTTCCAATGCTCAAGTTCACATTATGCACCACTTGGGAGAGGACCTTCTGGCTGAGTGGAACTGAGTCGATCGAGGCGATGGGAATGGGTCTCACTAAAGCACTGCTGGTGAGACCATGAGCCTTAGCAAAGTGAGAATCCATCAAATTGACCCCCGCCCCGCTATTGACCAGAACTGTCACAGTCTCGGTTTTACCATCCACCACCACCTTGGCAGACAGTGTGAATGGAGACTTAGCGAAGAAGGAAAGATAAACTCTCTGGTCGTCTCCTTCTGAACGGCCCGAGGTAGGCTGCTTCTGAGACTGCGTGGTCTTGGAGCGAAGTGGACAAAACTTAATAAAATGGTCAGATTTTCCACAGAAAAAACATGCTCCGCCCACTTGGTGAACAGTAGCCACAGGAGGTTTAACACGAGAACCTACTGCCCCCAACTGCATGGGTTCACCGGGTATAGTCTTCTCAGCAGGGCAGCAGGGATAGGTACAGGAGACATAGTAGGTTTTGGTCTCTCCCTCAGGCGTCTGTCAACTCGTATGGCTAGGGACATCGCAGCCTCCAATAACTCAGGTGCGGTGTACTGAACCAGGGTGTCTTGCCGTCTAGCTGACAAACCCAAGCTGAACTGACTCTGGAGAGCTGGATCGTTTCACTGGGTGTCAGTCGCCCATCTCCGAAACTCCGAGCAGTACTCCTCCACTGCTCATGTGCCCTGCTTGAGTTTACGGAGATTAGACTCAGCAAAGGTCACCCTATCTGGTTCACCGTACACCTGAGCCAGAGCAGAAAAAAACCTGTCCACCGACCATAGCAATGGTGAGCCAGCTGGGAGGAAAAAAGCCCAGGTCTGGGGGTCCCCTTTAAGAAGGGAGACTATAATCCCCACCTGCTGTTCCTTACTTCCCGATGAACGGGGCCGGAGCCTGAAATAAAGCTTACAGGCTTCACGGAACCCAACAAATTTGTCTCTTCCCCCAGAAAATCAATCTGGAAGAGAGACCTTGGGTTCTGGCAAGGCCTGAGCATGAGCCGACGCCAGGTAACCCACGACTTGCTGCAGCTGTTGCACTACCTAAGTCCGCAGAACAGTTACTTCTTCAGAGATGGTCTGCATCAGGCGAGAAAATGCCTCAGCTGAGGCAGTCAGACGATAGAGACTTTAGGGAAAAGGTATGGGCTGCTGATAATGTCACGGTGTAGTGAGAATGCTGATGAGGGAATGACAGTTATGGGCAGGATGACCAGGAAGACTAGTCTGACCCTAGTCTAGGAACCCTGAATGGCCCTGATCCCAAAGGTATCTCTAAAGGTGAGAAGGTTCGGGCCTCCAGCCTCTCCCTAAAATTCCTCCACCAGCCCTACGCTATTCCCCCCTCACCTCCCTCCACAGAACTGGGATACAGCAACTCCAAAGGAAAGTACTTCAGTAACACAAACACACAGGTCAGCACAGCATGGCTTCCAGGCATAGATTGAAACTCTATCAACAGCACCACCTGGTAGAAGGAGAGGCTACTTAAATGTTAGGGGGCGAGGAGTTCAGGTGAGTCACATATTAACCCCTCCACCAACAGTTGAACCTAATAGTTAATGCAGTTCTGGAGCACAACACAGGAGGCCAGGACCTTCACAACTATCAACCATGCAGCTCTTAAAGACAAACATACACAGCAGCATCCAGCAATGTCAGCACCATCTAAGTGCGTGACACAGGTAAACTTAAAAGTCCACGAGGTAATGCAAATGGACCTGTGTTGCCCCAAGAACTTTGTGGACAGACTTATATATTTTTTCTTTTGCAACATTTTAAGGTTTTTGTAATTTTTCTATTTTTATAATGATGTAAATAGTTTGTTGTTGTTAATAACCCTGTTTTTGTTATGTTTACACAGTCTGGGACGTACTGAGTTTAACTAGGGGAATGTGGCACCCCTGTGGTCTGGTTGCCACAGGGTGTTGTTGCCTCCCTCACAGGGGGTGATGTCATGCCTGGAAGCAGGAGGAGGTCCCCACACTAGGTAACATCCAGCATCCAACACCAGACCTGCCCCCAGGCCAAAACGGGGAGCTCTGCACCCGAGTTCAGGGGAGCTGCTCTGGTTTTGGCAAGGAGGAGGGGCTAGAGGAGAGAGAGGGAGAACGGCTGAGGAAAGGGAGAGGAGAGGACGTGTATGAGAGAGCTCTGGGGAGTGGAGCTGCAAGAGAGCTCACCCCAGAGTCCTTCGGTGCACAAGTACTGTACGTTTCGGCACCCGCATCTAGAGGGCAGGAGACTGCAAGTCTCCTGAATGCACCGAAGACCCAGCGGCACCACAGCGTACTGAGAGCCCCGAGCTGCCATCAGCAAGGCAGTATCCGTGAGAGGCTCGTGCTGTTTGCCATATGGGTTAGGAACAACACGCAGGAAGAGGGCCGCAGCATAGCTACAAGTGGGAACTCAAAGGAAAAGAGTAGCATGAAAGTCTCCGAACCCACCTGGCGAGGTGGATCCCCGAATGCTTCCAGGCTGACCGTATCCTTCCAAAACCATGTAACCAGTGCCCCGGACTGCACCACCATCTGCCAAGTACAGGTAAAGGAAACTAGACCCTTCTGTGTCCTCCAATTACTTCCTGCGCCCTCTGCCCTTGACCTCAATGACCCTTACCATCAACTCCATAGACTACCACACCGGCCCTGGAGCTCCGCTCCACCTATGGGGAGCAATACCGCACCATCTGCTCCAGAGGCCTAAACCAGCATCGTCGGCCATCCCTAGCTGAATACCACAAGTAGCGTCACAAAATATACTTTTAAACTCCCCTGTAAATAACCCCTTCACTGCAAGGCCAGATCCACAGAGCTGGGCCACAGCCACTGTGACCTCCCAAAGCACCAGCCAGCCCGGAAACCGAGTAACCCCTGGCCTTTACGGCCATTGCACTTTTCTGCCTATTTAAGCTCCAATTCATCTTCCAGACCTTTTTTGACTATTTTGCTTTGATCCCTGGCTCCTTGTGCATGTTACTTTTGTGCTCCTCCTCCTCCAGCTATTCCGGTTTGACTCTTTCCAGCTACTTGCAAGTCAGATATCCAGCTTACTACACCTGCTTTCAGTTTGTCTCCTGCATCATTGTGCTCTGTGTTGAGTGTGTTTCTGCTTCAGCTTCTGCCAGCCTGGCTCACCTCACGGAAGCTTTGTTTGCTCTAAAAAGCTCTGCTGAAGCTTTCCTGTTAGTGTATTTTGGTTGCAGTTGCCCCTGGGAACTGCAGACCCACAACCGCTTCTGTCAAGAGCCAGAGCTGTGGCTGAGGAAGCAGTGCTTGTCATAGTTGCAGCACTCGGTGCCTGTGCAGGAAGCTGCAACCTAACCTTCTCGTCTTCCTCCTCCACCTTCTCTGCTGAGCTACTCAGCTGTGTGAGTCTAGGTTGATTCCAAGTTGGATCTCGAACCTCATCATTATCCTTTCTGTTGTTCCACTCCTAGCCCTGAGAGTCACCCCCTCCTTCTGCCCTGAAAGCACAGTACAGTGCAGGTGCTCCTCAGGTATTGGAGTCTCATTATCACCTCCACTCCTCGGGGTTAACGTCTGGTGTCAAGAGTCTGAAATCATCTTGGACCTTACTTTGTCCACCTCCAAATCCAACTCAAAATGATTTTGGGCATTGGTGCAGATGCTTTCCTCCTCTGGAGTCTGCAAATCCTTTGAGCAGACCTCTGATGCCCATGGAATAGAATGTGTGAACAACTCTGTAGACTCACCCATCTGTGTTTCCCCATAGTGAGTTGGGCAGTTAGAGAGTTGTGACAGGAAGCGAAACATGGGTAATTGGGCGCCACCTCTCAGGACTGTACTATGAGTGATGTTGGCGTGGAGGAAGAGGAGTAGAGGCCACTTAAAACAGCACTTGCCATGAACTGTAGCAAAAGCTTTTCATGGGGCAAAGAAAGAGAATAGAGTAGCCCGTCCATTAACAGAAGTTTTCACTTGGCTTTGGATGCGTCGAGCCAGTGTTTGGTCAGTATAGCTTTCAGTAATGTTAGCAGTAATACCTACCCCACTTATACCTCGAACACCAAGCCTATTCCTCCTTAAACCATGCTTATTCTTATTTCTACCGCGACTTTGAGATTTCCCACTCGTGTTTAATGCACACAGAGTTGGCAAATACTTGTTTGAAGCCAAATAAAAGCCTTTTAGGGAAACCACAAAGATTTGGCAATGACTTGTTTGAGACCCAAAAAAGCCTTTTAAGGGAACCACAAAGATTTGGCAATCACTTATTTAAAGCAAAAAAAAGTCTATTAGGGGAAACCCAAAGATTTTGGCTTGAGGCCAAAAAAGAGTTTTAAGGGAAACTCAAAGATTTGGCAATGACTTGTTTCAAATAAAAAAAAAGTATTTCAGGGGGTAACACAAAGATTTGGCAATCACTTATTTGAGCCAAAAAAAAGTCTTTTAGGGGAAATCCAAATTCGAATCATCCAGGTTCGGGGAAAGTTTGCTTACACGCAGCATCTTGACTACATCACAACTGCTCTGTCTACTCTTGGTGGCTTTAACTTAATTGTGTAACGAAAAACTCAATCTGTCCTATATCACTTCATAACAGTAGAAATATACCAATATTGAGATGATGATAAAATGAAACAACAAATTTTATTAATAGTGTTAACTATAATTACTGTATATGTTGTTGTGAATATGTAGCTAGCAATGTTAAAAAGATGGTATTTCACTTAATTATTTACAACATTTATGGCTCATGTTGTGAATACTAAAAGCAGCATAAATCGACCATCACATGCTTATCAGTGACATGTTTTGGATAAGATTACTGTGATTTGTCAACACTAGTTTATCTTGGGAAGACTGATTAGGTATTTTTTCAGATAATGCAAAAAAACAAAAGAATAAAATATCTCAACAAAGCATTGAATAGCCAATATAGTCTAAACATATTTTTCTCTTTAACATGAAATGAAAAATTTGCATCACAATAATCTGTAGCTTTTATATGAAGGCAAATGAATTATCAGCTTTTTCTGAAATCACAATTGTTGTCATTGGTAACAGTTCAAAAAGTCCTTGAAATTTAAGTAGATGCATCTTCATTTGTTATCAGTGGAGTTTCAGTCGGTTTCATGTTTCATGGAGTGAGCCAGAGGTCAGAACTCAATGAAAGTCTATGAGAGCCTTGTTCTGGGTTTCATTGAGATGCATTGAGAGCTTGTGATGTAACTTCTGTCTTCTAACGAGTCACAACTTGCGTTCCCAAGATGGCGCCGCAGGACTAAAGCAAAGCCAAGAAAAGGTGAAAATGCCAGAGGGTAGCATAACAGTAAGGGCAGGACCTTATATTAATTTTTTTTTAAAAAAGAGAATTTTGTTTACGTACCGTAAATTCTTTTTTCTTTAATCATCAATGGGAGACCCAGACAATGGGGTTTAGGGCACTGCCCTCCGGAGGTCACACTAGGTACTACAAGTTTGTAGACACCGCCCCCTCCGCTTATAAACCCCTACCGCAGGGAACATCCTCAGTTTGGTCCATAAGCTGCGAGGAGACAAATAAACCACACCCGAAACATCGGGAAAGAAACCATGCACAGACGGTCCAACAACCCGGAAGAAACTGTCCCAACAGGGAACAGATCAAATACAAAACATGCAACGGAACAACTGGGCGGGTGCTGGGTCTCCCATTGATGATTAAAGAAAAAAGAATTTACGGTACGTAAACAAAATTCTCTTTTTTCTGGTCATCATAATGGGAGACCCAGACAATGGGGATGTCCTAAAGCAATACCCCAGGGCGGGAAGAGTTCCTCAAAGACGGATAACACATGGTCCCCCTCAAAGGTGGGCAACCGCCGCCTGGAGGAGCCGCCTGCCCAAACTTGCATCAGCAGAGGCATGGGCATGCACCATATAGTGCTTAGAGAAAATGTGCAGGCTGGACCATGTGGCTGCCTGACACACCTGTAGAGCAGAAGCTCGATGTCGCAAAGCCCAGGAGGCACCGACAGCTCTGGTAGAGTGAGCTTTCAATCCCACCGGGAGAGGCAAACCAGAAGACC
Organism: Allobates femoralis; assembly: GCA_033576535.1. NCBI lineage: Eukaryota > Metazoa > Chordata > Amphibia > Anura > Aromobatidae > Allobates > Allobates femoralis. Next base: position 532,938,639 of record JARQOC010000004.1, on the reverse strand, counting down.
GGTAGGCCTCCTGAATGGGAGCCTTGATCCATCTGGCCAAGGTTGACTTCGATGCCGCGGACCCCTTACAGCGACCTGTCGTCAGGACAAATAAGGAATCCGAATTCCGGAAAGAGGCAGTCCTGGACACATAAATGCGTACAGCCCTCACGAGATCCAGAGTATGGAGATCGCGCTCGACCTGATGAACGGGAGCGGGGCAAAATGATGGGAGAACAATCTCCTGGTTCAGGTGAAAAGTGGAAACCACCTTTGGCAAAGAATTCTGGCCGCGGGCGTAACACCACCTTGTCTTGGTGAACCACCAGAAAGGGTGACTTGCACGATAGTGCAGCCAACTCTGAGACCCTTCTCAGAGATGTAATCGCCACCAGAAAGACCACCTTCTGGGACAGACGAGACAGAGAAATGTCTCTCAGCGGCTCAAACGGCGGTTTCTGCAGTGCCGCCAGGACCATGTTAAGGTCCCAAGGGTCCAGTGGTCGCCTGTAGGGCGGGACCACCCGAGAGACTCCCTGGAGAAACTGACGGACCTTGGGAAGGAGCACCAAGCGCTTGTCAAACAGCACTGAAAGAGCTGACACTTGACCCTTCAAAGAGCCTAGGGATAATCCCAATTCCAGCCCCGACTGAAGGAAAGCCAACAATGTCGGAATGGACAAGGGCCACGGGGAGCGACCACCCGAGGCACACCAGGTGAAGAAAATCTTCCACGTTCTGTGGTACATCTTCCTGGAAACAGGCTTCCTAGCCCGAGTCATGGTGGCAACAACCGTAGGAGAGAAGCCCCTGGACGTCAGCAGCCAGGCCTCAAGAGCCATGCAGTCAATCTGAGGGCCCTGGAATTGAGGTGGAAGAATGGGCCTTGCGCGAGCAGATCTGCGCGTTCTGGAAGAGCCCACCGGAGTCCGCCTGACAGTCGCCACAGGTCCGGATACCAGGACCTCCTGGGCCAATCTGGAGCCACTAGAATGGCTACCCTGCACTCCGACCTGATCTTCCACAGAACCCTGGGAATCAGAGCTAGAGGCGGGAACACATACGGAAGATGGAATCTGGACCAACTCAGGATCAGGGCATCTGCCCCAGAGACTGAGGATCCCATGATCTCGCCATGTATTGCGGCACCTGATGATTCAGCCGCGAGGCCATCAGATCCACGTCCGGAGTGCCCCATCTGCTGCAGATGTCCTGGAAGACGTCTGGATGAAGAGACCACTCTCCGGCGTCCATCCCCTGCCGGCTCAGGTAGTCGGCCTCCCAGTTCTCGACCCCTGGGATGTGAACTGCGGAGATCAGGCAGTCGTTGTCCTCCACCCACGATAGAATGCGGTGGACTTCGGCGAGGGCCTGAGCACTTCTGGTCCCTCCCTGATGATTTATATAGGCGACGGCCGTCGCATTGTCGGACTGAACCCGAATGGGTTGCCCTGACAGGAACTTCTGAAACGCCAGGAGCGCCAGATAGACCGCCTTGATCTCCAGCACGTTGATCTGCAACGCCGACTCCGACGGAGTCCAGAGTCCTTGAGCCCTGTGGTGTAAGAACACCGCACCCCAGCCCGTCAGACTGGCGTCGGTGGTCACCACTAACCATGACGGTTTGAGGAAGGACCGGCCCCGTGACAAGTGAAGTGGCTGAAGCCACCACTGCAGGGAATCCCTGGTCGGTTGGGAAAGTGTCACCAGCCGATTCAGAGAGATCGTCCTCTTGTCCCATCTGCGAAGAATCTCCAGCTGGAGAGGACGGAGGCGAAACTGCGCAAAAGGTACTGCCTCTATTGCAGCTACCATGCACCCCACCAGCTTCATCAAGATCCGTAGGGATGATTGTGGTGACAGGAGGACTGCTTGCACTCCTGATTGGATCGCCATCTGTTTGACTCGTGGCAGAGACACTAGGGCCGAGTCCGTGTGGAAGTCCATGCCCAGATATGTCAGTGACTGGGTCGGAACCAGGGTCGACTTCTGGATATTGATAAGCCACCCGAACTGTTCCAGAGACTTCATGGTTACCTCCAGGCTTTGCCGACAAAGGTGTTCTGATGGCGCCCTGACCAGCAGGTCGTCCAGATAGGGTATGACGGCGTGCCCCTGCACGTGCAGGAGAGCCATCATGGAGGCCATCACTTTTGTGAACACCCGCGGTGCCGAGGCCAACCCGAACGGCAACGCCACAAATTGGAAGTGTTCTTCCCCCCCTGCAAATCTCAACCAGCGCTGATGAGCCGGTGCAATGGGCACGTGAAGATAAGCGTCTCGAATATCTATGGACGCTAGGAAGTCCCCCTGTGACACAGCTGCGATCACGGATCGCAGCGATTCCATACGGAACCTCCGAACCAACACGTGACGGTTTGAACAACTTTAGGTCCAGAACCGGGCGGAAGGATCCGTCCTTCTTTGGGACAATGAAGATGTTGGAGTAAAAACCCCGAAACCTCTCCCCGGAAGGCACCGGGACCACCACTCCGTCCCTGCGGAGACCCTCCAACACCAGGTGAAAGGCCTGAGCCTTTTCTGGGGATGGGACCGACCGATGGAATCGGGGTATCGGCTTTGACGTCAGCTCTATCCTGTAACCTCGCGAGACCACGTCTCGAACCCACTGATCTTGAACGTGAAGTAGCCACCTGTCCTGAAAACGAGACAGGCGGCCCCCCACCTGTGGGGAGGCAGGAAGGGAGAGCGAGTCATGTAGAGGTGGGCTTGGGGGTGGCAGCCGCTGCCCCCGCCGGCTTCTTTGGACGACTCTTAGAGCGCCACTGAGAAGCGGGCTTGCCCCCTCGGTCCGTGCGAGCGGACGGTGCTGATGACTGTGAGCTGGAACGAAAGGACCACTGCTTTGGGTTCCTTTTAACGGTTGTACCGTGGCTTAGGCTTATTCTGTGGGATCTTAGACTCAGCAGAATCCTTTATCAGCTTGTCCAGTTCGGTACCAAAAAGCCTGTCACCAGAGAACGGAAGATTCTGCAAAATCTTCTTAGATGTGGCATCTGAGTCCCAAAGACGCAGCCACACAACCTGCGAATCGCAATAGCGTTGGCCGAAGCCACAGCTGAGCGAGTGGCAGTTTCCAAAGTGGCCGTCCTGGCGTAGTCCGCATAGGCCCTTGCCCTTTCGGTAAGCGCCAGGACCTCTGGACTGGACCTTGCCAGGTCAGTGATACCATCCAAGCAGGTAGTAATCGCTTGTAAGGTCCAGACCGTGGCAAAATTAGGGGCAAATGAAGACCCCACAGCCTCATAGGAAGACTTGGCGAGTTGCTCGACCTGTCTATCAGTCGCATCCTTCAGCGAGGAGCTATCAGAGGCAGAGAAAAGGGAGCGTGCAGCAATCCTGGTCATGGAAGCGTCCACCTTCGGGGACTGCGACCACTCCTGTAGCACCTCCTGGGGGAAGGGAAAGCGATTGTCCTTGGGTTTGCGGACATAACGCCGCCCAGGATGTAACCTGGGAGCTCTAACCACCCTTCCAAAGTTAGTGTGGTCCATGAAGGAGCCACTTGGTCTAGCCTCCGGCCGCAGCCATTGATAGACCTCCTTCGGGTGTACAGTCACCTCCTCAGGGGGTGTCACGAGACGTAAGGTCTCGTTAATAGAGGACACCAAATCCTCCACCCCGTCTGGTGGTTCAGACACAGACACAGACCCGAAAGTTGAACCCCCATCATCCTCCTCACCATCAGAGGAACGCTCCTCCTCAGAGAGAGCCTGGAGCTCGGGTGAAGCCTCACGACGAGCCCGCTTAAGGGGTCTCACAGCAGAAGAGGGAGACACCCGGGGTAACTGGAAGGAGTAGCTGGGCTTTCCAGCCTCCTATTGAGTGCCTCCAGGGACTGCGACATGGAGGACAGTTGGGACAACAGAGATTCATTGATCTTATTCTGAGTTTCCCATGGCCCTGGGATCACTTGCACCTCAGGGTACAGCACCGGAGCTGCTGTCTCAGCAGTGTCAGTCCGGGCCTCTGGGCGTCCGCAGTTATTGCAGGACCCCTCCACCAGAGTCCCATTGCATGTAGCACAGGTAATGGTGGCCTCTGCCGCCTTAGCAGCATGCTTCCTAACTGAGGACATCGCCACAGTAGGGGAAAATAAGCCAAATTGTGCAGACAAAACCGGGAATCCCGGTGGCTTACCGACCGCAGCGAAGCGGTAGGAGGAAGCGGTGTGTGTGTGTGACCTCCGCGAGAGTTTCCGGTCTCCTCTGGAGTGCAGACGCACGCTGCATACAGCTCCCAGCCGGGAAGTGAGGGTAAAGATGGCCGCCGACAGTGAAACCGTGGGCGGCGCCGAAAACACGCGGGAAGCACACACACACGCCCATCGATGACGTCACCGCACGGGCTGCTTCCTATCCTCCAAGCAGCCTCAGTATTAAGGCGCCAGAGCCCGCAGCGCGGGAAGTAATGTGAAACACATCACACAGACTGCATGCACCAACACACATCCGCAGCCTACAGCCTCAGCCCCTGCAACACACAGGGCGGTCAGCCAGGGTGACCCCAGCACGGGGTACACCTCCAGATCCGTGGACTCGAGAGTAACGCGCGGTCTGAGTGTCAGGACACATAAAGTGACAGACACTACCCCCAGGCACACAGGAGACACAGAGTGCCTCAGTGCCGGTCCGGTCTGTAAGCACCATTTAGGGAGGCCTCGGACGGGGGTTCAGCACCAGTCCGGAGTGTAAGCACCATTTAGGGAGGCCTCGGACTGGGCTGGCTCCAGTCCGGTCTGTAAGCACCATTTAGGGAGGCCTCGGACGGAGCGGAGCTGTGCAAGGCTCCCATCTCCCACTCTCCAGAGCCCCCTAGAGAGGGATGGAAAGGAGCGCAACAGCGTACGGGAGAACACAAAGTGTCCAGGCTCTAGGCCCTCCGGTACCTCCACCAGCGTGTTCCACAAGGGTGAGCGGGGAGGCTGTCGCAGGTCCCGACTGGAACCATTTTACCTTGTCTTCAGATGCCATCACGTAAGTTGTGAGAATGCAGTGAAGTGCAAGCAAAGCGTGATCCTCCGAGCACACTAAGTTTAAAACTGAGGATGTTCCCTGCGGTAGGGGTTTATAAGCGGAGGGGGCGGTGTCTACAAACTTGTAGTACCTAGTGTGACCTCCGGAGGGCAGTGCCCTAAACCCCATTGTCTGGGTCTCCCATTATGATGACCAGAAAATAACACTGGCATGGTGTTTTAATGGAACATTGCAACAGTATTATGTATATCTACTGTGCGTTAAAGGGGTTGTCCAGTCTAAAATAAAAATGTTGGGGTGAACAGTTTGAAATGTTCACTAGTTGCCTGCTCCTGGCCTAGTAGATATGGACTGAGTGCATTCTCAAAAGAATAACATCAGACACACAGTCATATGTAAGCCCTCCTCAGTCAGGCTATGACACAGCTCCAAGTGCTCTTTATTTAAACAGGCATTGACTTGTATAAACTCAGTAATGGGCTCGGTTAGCCCTAGAATGAGAATAATTGGAAGTACTTATTGGTTAATGGATTGGGCAATGGGCTAGTCCAGGGGCGGACCTACCGTGGTACAGCTGGTTCAGCACCAGGGCCCTGACCGGGTAGGGGGCCCCTGAAGCCTGCAGGGGGGCCCCCAGCCGACCCCCATGTCCCTGTGTCAGAGGAGAGGGGGTTAACTGAGGGAAGCTTCCTGCTTCCCTCGGCTGATCCCGCCCCCCCTCTCCTTCCAGCCCCGGCACCCAGATCTACAATGCGGCGCAGGTAAGAGCCACACGCTCTCCCCTGCCAGCACCCCCCCGCTATTCACCACCAACACCCGCAGCCCCTCGCCTGACGCTGCCAGCACCCCCACCAAGGTCCTCACCTAAGTCTGCAGCAGGGCCCGGCAGGCTGAAGGTCCGCCACTGGGCTAGTCCATGGGCGGATCCATGAGGTCATCTGGGTGGGTTGGTCCATGAGGTCATCAGAATGGGTTGGTCCGTGAGGTCATCAGGGGGTGTGGTCTTGATCAGATATCTCCAAGCGACATGTCATTCTGTGATTGGTCAGTTCCTCCCAGAGCAGGGCATGGTGTGATGAAACAGTAAATGGCAGCTATCTTTAGGTCTGTGTCACACTTTGATCTGAATAGGCTAATGTAAGGTGAAATAATACACTTTATGGGTCGTTTCTTTCAACCCCTTATGTCTTAAGGTTAATTAAGTATTTGATCCTATGGCACTCCTCAACAATAATTAATCCTTCCAGTGCACATATAATGTGCTGCGAGGATTTGCCGATATCTAAGCCATGACGGACCACAATTATGCCCGCGGTATGCATGTCCCCAGCCAGAACCCGACTAGTGGGCGCATCCTCGCTCAATACAAGTCTATGGAGTGGGCTGGTCCAACAAATAGATGCAGCCTTGCTTCATACATTTGTATAAAGCGAGGCCGTGGCCACTAGTTGGTATTGGCCGGGAACATGTATAACACATAATTGTGGTTCGTTACCAGTTTAGGAACCGGCGAATCCTCGCAGTGTATAATGCTTGCGCTGGGAGGATTGATAAGTCTGCAATCACATCAGTAACTACAGAATTATCAGTTTAGACCGGACAACACCTTCAAAGGAAATAACCATACAGGGCAATAATAATGCTTACAAAAAAAGAATAATTACAACAATCAATAGTGGTTTCTTGCCCCATAACCTGAGATTTATGAATGTTAACAACAGTATAATAAACAGCAAAAAAGGCTAAAATATATATTTTAAAAATAGTAAATTAATACAAACTCCTGATAATTATGAACACTGCACAGTGTCATATTGGACCCACCTCTCATAGACCCAGAAACTCTGCTGGTGCCTATTGTCTGATACATTTAAAGGGAACCTGTCACCAGGTTTTTGCAACCTAATCTGAGAATAGCATAATATAGGACCAGAGATCCTGATTCCAGCAATGTGTCACTTACTGGGCTGCTCACTGTAGTTTTGATAAAATCACTGTTTAATCAGCTGGAGTCTACTAGGCCTGCTGCCAAATAGTCTGGCATATTCACAGACTGCCAAATCTGCAACAGAGAAAACACTAATTTTATCAAAATTATAGCATGCAACTCAGAAAATGACACATTGCTGGAATCAGGGTCTCTCTATTTCTACATTATGCTGTTCTCAGATGGGATGGCAAAAACCTGGTGACAGGTTCCCTTTAAAGAGCGTTCTCCTCCTCTTTGCTGATGTCTATGAAGGTTCAAATATAATAAGAGGGCGTGCACTCCGAGACCTATTCCACAGGTGGAGGTGCTAATTCAGGAGTCTGGTAAACTCACATCGTAGATTAAGATGAATGACAATTGCACACTCACAGAATCTTTTGCAAAAAATAGAGTTTTTTTTATTGAGGAGCAACGAGAAAGCAACGTTTCGGTCCCACCTGGACCTTGATCACGGTAGTTGCTGCAAGTTTTAAATGTACAGGAAAAAACAATCAGTATATACAAGTCAAGAAAATATTTACATAATGTACATTCCACAATGACAATACCCAGACAGGTATTGTCTGGACAAGCAATTTAAGACCTACACTTTTTTCGGAAAACATAGAATACTGCAAAAAATTTCAACAAATTCTTAATACCGTATATACTCGTGTATAAGCCGACCCGTGTATAAGCCGACCCCCCTACTTTTGCCCCCAAAACCTGGGAAAACCTATTGACTCGTGTATAAGCCGAGGGTGGACTCCAGCACAGGTATACAGCCCCCAGCAGTGTGGTATACAGGCCCCCAATGGTAGTATACAGCAGCCTCCCCAGTGGTAGTATACAGCAGCAGCCCCAGTGGTATATACAGCAGCAGCTCCAGTAGTTAGTATACAGTAGCCCCAGAGGTATATACAGCCCCAGTGGTAGTATACAGCATCCCCAGAGGTATATACAGCCCCGGTGGTAGTATACAGCATCCCCAGAGGTAGTATACAGCAGCCCCAGAGGTAGTATACAGCAGCCCAAAGGTATATACAGCAGCCCCAAAGGTATATACAGCAGCCCCAGTGGTAGTATACAGCAGCCCCAGAGGTAGTATACAGCCCCAGAGGTAGTATACAGCAGCCTCAGAGGTATATACAGCCCCAGTGGTAGTATACAGCATCCCCAGAGGTATATACAGCCCCGGTGGTAGTATACAGCATCCCCAGAGGTAGTATACAGCAGCCCCAGAGGTAGTATACAGCAGCCCCAGAGGTAGTATACAGCAGCCCCAAAGGTATATACAGCAGCCCCAAAGGTATATACAGCAGCCCCAGTGGTAGTATACAGCGGCCCCAGAGGTAGTATACAGCCCCAGAGGTAGTATACAGAAGCCTCAGAGGTATATACAGCCTCAGTGGTAGTATACAGCAGCCCCAGAGGTATATACAGCCCCAGTGGTAGTATACAGCAGCCCCACAGGTATATACAGCCCCAGTGTAGTATACAGCAGCCCCACAGGTATATACAGCCCCAGTGGTAGTATACAGCAGCCCCACAGGTATATACAGCCCCAGTGTAGTATACAGCAGCCCCACAGGTATATACAGCCCCAGTGGTAGTATACAGCAGCCCCAGAGGTATATACAGCCCCAGTGTAGTATACAGCAGCCCCACAGGTATATACAGCCCCAGTGGTAGTATACAGCAGCCCCAGAGGTATATACAGCCCCAGTGTAGTATCCAGCAGCCCCAGTGGTAGTATACAGCCCCTGTGTAGTATCCAGCAGCCCCAGTAGTAATAAACAGCCCCAGTGGTAGTATACAGCCCCAGTGTAGTATCCAGCAGCCCCAGTGGTAGTATACAGCCCCTGTGTAGTATCCAGCAGCCCCAGTAGTAATAAACAGCCCCAGTGGTAGTATACAGCCCCTGTGTAGTATCCAGCAGCCCCAGTATTAATAAACAGCCCCCCCTCCTTATCACGTCCCCCCCAGGCTGCGGCAGCTCTCAAAATAACAAACAGTTTATACATTACCTTCCGGCGCAGCTACTCCGCTCCTCCGGTCCACCGCTCGCCGGCTTCTTCTTCCTTGATGTGCCGACTTCTGTGACCGCGCGCAGGAAATGACGTCATCTCCTGCGCCGGTCACATGACACCGGCACATCAAGGAAGAAGAAGCCGGCGAGCGGTGGACCGGAGGAGCGGAGTAGCTGCGCCGGAAGGTAATGTATAATTCTACAGTAATCTGAGCTCAACCTTAGTGAGGTGCTCTGAGGTAAAATTTATATAATCACTTAGAATATAACCTCGGCACACTAATAAACTTGAAAACCAGTTATGTGCAAAATAAAGTCTCTTTATTTGGACGCAGCATAAAGAAAAATATCCGACGTTTCGGCCAACTGGCCTTTCTCAAGGATTTATCTATACAGATTTAAAGAATGAACAAAAAAACATAAGAAACATGCCATAATTCCAATGAAAGACATACATCATGTTGACATGAAAAAAGGACCATACAATGAACATTTCAGTTGCATGTGAAAACATACGGTATGGTATACAGTCTTGCACAAAATAACAACATATTAGGTAATATGTATACATGGGGAGAGATTTCTTTTATTATTATTAGACCGAGGGGTTTACCTCGATGCTGGTGGTCCGTGCCTATGGATAAGGTGTTACCGGAATGACGTCCGTTGTGCGGGAGTGCTGTATTATATGTGGAGTATATAGTAAGAGACCAAAGTTAGTATGGAACATCATAGGTACAGACTAATAAAGGGATAGTGACTAATGGGAAGATTAATCCCTAGTGGAGGAGGGATAGACCATAATAAAGGTATAATTAATGATATACTGATAGTAGAGATCGGGAGGAAGAGTCCATATGAAGACAATTGTTAATACAAGATTGGAACCCACTTCTCTGTTACACATGGGTGCCTGTTGGAGTGTTATATACCTGTTTGGCTTGAAACAGCGGCTAATGGTGAATATAGTGCATCAAATTACATAGTTGGCATGCTTATATGTTCCTTCTGTGTGAGAAAAAAGGTCCTAGGTAAATAAGGTAAATGATAACCTAGTGAGATCTATATGTACAATTGTTCTTGAACAAATTACCTGAAGGAATGTAAAAGCTGTGCCTGGTAGTGGTGTCAGTGTCCTATATTTCAGCAGCTTCCAGGGCTATTAGACACTATTTCTAAGTAATGATATAAAGTAAACCTTAGCAAGTGCTATACTGTCTTGTCTCACTCATTATTGTATTGTAAAGCAGGTTCAATTAGTGAGGTAAAGTATTGCATACTTACTCCTGTGGGAAGTTAAAGGTGAACCTATAGTGGCCTCGACGGACTCAATCCTGTCACCACTGGCCATCTTTCTAGACAAACTATTGACACCACTAGTCCCGCTGATACCATCCTATCTAAAAGATACCAATCACTTTTTGGCTACCTTAAAAGAAATTGGTCAGATCCCTACTGAAGCACTTTTAGTCACATTAGACGTAAATTCACTATACACCAGTATCAGTCACAGTAAGGGACTACAAGCTGTTATATGGTTCCTTCATAAATACTCAAAATATCGTACTGAGATAATAGCATTAATTCATGATCTTCTGACTATTGTATTGGAACAGAACTTCTTCCTCTTCCAGGATCAGTATTATGTTCAGCGTAGGGGGACCGCGATGGGCTCAAACGTCGCGCCCCCCTACGCAAACATCTTTATGGCTAAATTTGAGGAAGACCATATCATCAATCACCCATTAATTCAACGATATAGCAGGACATGGCGCCGCTATATAGATGATGTCTTCCTCATTTGGCAAGGAACGGAGACTGAACTATCTACCCTAATGGGTGATATCAACTCCTACAATGAGGATCTCTCTTTCACTTGCAACAGTGACAGCCACGCAATTAATTTTTTGGACACCATGGTCCAAAAAGGTGAGGGAGGAGTTCTGTCCACAGATCTGTACACGAAGCCAACAGATACCAACAGCCTCTTACACTTTAAGAGCTGTCACCCCAGACATATTAAAAAATCCTTGCCCCATTCACAACAAATGCGTGTTGCGAGAATAGTGTCAGATCCTGTCACACGAGAACTCAGACACAACGAGATGAGGGACAAATTTCTACAACGTGGGTACCCAATACACTTAACACGTCTTGAAACTATAACTAGACCCAGGGAACCGAGACCACCACAAGTGACATGTGTAACTACTTATCACCCGTTCCATACTTTGATCCGCAACATCATCACCAAACATTGGTCAATATTGAGCAATTCCTATCCGGATATTCCGGAATTCCAGACAAAACCATTATTTTGCCTAAAACGTGCTAAAAACATAAGAGATCAATTGGTCCGGGCTGACATAGGCTCCAACACCATACTACCCAGACAGATTTTCTTATCCACGCAACGTGAGGGAACCTTTCCGTGTTTAAGATGTATGCAATGCTCCCACGTAACAAAGGGTAACAACTTTACCCACCCACGCTCAGGTAAACGATACCAAATAAAAGGTTTCTACACGTGCGACACCTCATTTGTTGTGTATCTAATTAAATGTCCGTGCGGTCTCGGATATGTTGGGGAGACTACCCAGCATGTCCGAGACCGCATCAGTAAACACAAATCTACTATCAGATGTGGCCAGACTATTCTACCCATTCCCAACCATTTTATCAATTGTAGACATTCCATCTCACAATTGCGTTTTCAGGTTATCGACCATGTCCCACCCATGAGACGGGGGGGCAATAGAATAAAAACCTTGAAACTCCGCGAATCATATTGGATACATCACCTTCAGACCCTAGAACCATTTGGTTTAAACAGGGAATGTGATTATAGACTCTGAACACATCAAGATATCTCTTGGCAATGTGTACTCATCACCAAGTATAGAATGTATTGACCTATTTATTGAAGTTACCATCTGCTGGTCTATACCGATTGAAGTATCATCATATGTATTCTCTATATTTAACCGATCAAGTATCATCTTGTGCCTGTATTCCCTTACCCTATATGAACATATGAGAATACCCTATTTGCTCTAGTTCTTACTAATGGGGCAATGTAATATACAATAATCCGGATTTTCTACTTTTCAAATATGTTGTATAACATTACTAACTGTCTCTCTCTCTCTTCTCACAGAGAACGTGACACTCCGATCTCTAGAATGTGACCACCTTCCACTGTCACCGGTAACAGTACTGTGCACAAGGATCTGCACTCGTTCCCATAACCTAAGGCAATGAGCGATCACCACGCATGCGCGACTAAGTACCACGCATGCGCACTACACATGCGTTCCACTTCTCCATGCGGTCCACACGCCGGAAGCAATCACACTGACACCGGAAACGCTCGGGCGATTAACCCCGCCCGCCGCTCATATAACTGTAAACATCGCCGTAACACACCGCACTACAGCGGGAGACCTCAGCACAGAAGCACATGGGCACGACAGGTACCTCTGATGCACATACTTAACTCCTTGATTCTACCTAACTCTCACAATCTCTCTCCTACTCTTTTGGTTCCTTATATCCTCTTGTAAAATATATTTTTGCACATTATAGGACTTTGTCCATTTCACCTTCAACTTCCCACAGGAGTAAGTATGCAATACTTTACCTCACTAATTGAACCTGCTTTACAATACAATAATGAGTGAGACAAGACAGTATAGCACTTGCTAAGGTTTACTTTATATCATTACTTAGAAATAGTGTCTAATAGCCCTGGAAGCTGCTGAAATATAGGACACTGACACCACTACCAGGCACAGCTTTTACATTCCTTCAGGTAATTTGTTCAAGAACAATTGTACATATAGATCTCACTAGGTTATCATTTACCTTATTTACCTAGGACCTTTTTTCTCACACAGAAGGAACATATAAGCATGCCAACTATGTAATTTGATGCACTATATTCACCATTAGCCGCTGTTTCAAGCCAAACAGGTATATAACACTCCAACAGGCACCCATGTGTAACAGAGAAGTGGGTTCCAATCTTGTATTAACAATTGTCTTCATATGGACTCTTCCTCCCGATCTCTACTATCAGTATATCATTAATTATACCTTTATTATGGTCTATCCCTCCTCCACTAGGGATTAATCTTCCCATTAGTCACTATCCCTTTATTAGTCTGTACCTATGATGTTCCATACTAACTTTGGTCTCTTACTATATACTCCACATATAATACAGCACTCCCGCACAACGGACGTCATTCCGGTAACACCTTATCCATAGGCACGGACCACCAGCATCGAGGTAAACCCCTCGGTCTAATAATAATAAAAGAAATCTCTCCCCATGTATACATATTACCTAATATGTTGTTATTTTGTGCAAGACTGTATACCATACCGTATGTTTTCACATGCAACTGAAATGTTCATTGTATGGTCCTTTTTTCATGTCAACATGATGTATGTCTTTCATTGGAATTATGGCATGTTTCTTATGTTTTTTTGTTCATTCTTTAAATCTGTATAGATAAATCCTTGAGAAAGGCCAGTTGGCCGAAACGTCGGATATTTTTCTTTATGCTGCGTCCAAATAAAGAGACTTTATTTTGCACATAACTGGTTTTCAAGTTTATTAGTGTGCCGAGGTTATATTCTAAGGGAAGGTAATGTATAAACTGTTTGTTATTTTGAGAGCTGCCGCAGCCTGGGGGGGACGTGATAAGGAGGGGGGGCTGTTTATTACTACTGGGGGACCCATATTAAGGAGGGGGGCTGTGTAAGTGCAATATGCACGGCATCCCCCCGCCGCTGATGGACGGGGGGATACCGTGCATATTCATTGCACTAATGAGGCGGCCCCACGTGACCGCCTGCGGTCACCGCGGCCCCCTCCTGCCTCCTCCAGCCCCCGGTCACAGCCCCCCCCCCCACAGCATACCGTATGACCCGTGTATAAGCCGAGGGGGGACTTTTCAGCCCAATTTTTGGGCTGAAAAACTCGGCTTATACACGAGTATATACGGTAAGTGCTCTTTTGACCTCATCGCTTTGACCATAGAACATTTGAGAAGCACGATCTCACAGACAAAAGAGAACATATCTGTGATAGAAGCACAACTCGTGGGTTCCTTTACGTCCAGCGATGTAACTGAACCTAAAACCAGAGTCAACGAGACCACAGCCAGTTATAGGAAGACTTTACAAGAAAGGAAAAGACAAAAATTCCACAGGGATACTGAAGACTATGAGCAAAATAAAGTATACAATGGAACGAACCGGCTCCATATATTACAACGACGATGGCAAAGAGGCCCGCAACAACCCCAGTCCCCAAGTTCTGGCAGCGACTCTGGTTCCAGCCAGAGGGGAGGAGTTCCTTTCTTAGGCCCTTACCCAAGAAGAGGTACCCCACGAGGAGGTCAAGGAGGCGGAGGAGGACAGCCAAGGATGCAGACCAGATCACAGGTAAGGGTCCCAACATGATAGTAAACATTTCAATATATACTCTTTCATCTGTCGAATTTAAAGTATTGAAGAGAGGTTTGACTTTTTGCCCAACGCCCAAATGGGATTCTTTTACTCTTGAGAAGGATCTGCAGAATTTTTACAGGACTATTAGGTTGAAAACACATTTTGGATCGGGTCAGACAGGTCAGGAAACTATAACCCCTGGGTCACAAAAGACAGTGAGTATCTCTTCACTGGGACTACGTAATAAGAGCAACTTCATGCCTCCAAAAACATATACCGGTAATGCGACGGAAACATTTATCTCACTAGTTGAACAAGAGGTAAAAACACACCTACATGAACACAGACTGGGTTTCTTTCCCACACATATTAATATCACTCATGAGGATCACCAAGTCCTAAATTCCTTACAACACAATAAAGAAATAACTATCAAACCTGCCGACAAAGGAAATGCAATAGTAATTATGAATACCTCAGACTACATTATGGAGATCCGCAGACAACTAAATGATTCAGAGACTTATAGACAAATAGGTAGTGACCCAACTAGCAGAATCAAGAATAAAATACATACAGTTGTGGCCAAAGGTATTGACATCCCTGCAATTCTGTCAGATAATACTCAGTTTCTTCCTGAAAATGATTGCAATCACAAATTCGTTGGTATTATTATCTTCATTTAATTTGTCTTCAATGAAAAAACACAAAAGAGAATGAAGCAAAAAGCAAAACATTGATCATTTCACACAAAACTCCAAAAATGGGCCAGACAAAAGTATTGGAACCCTCAGCCTAATACTTGGTTGCACAACCTTTAGCCAAAATAACTGCAATCAACCACTTCTGGTAACCATCAATGAGTTTCTTACAATGCTCTGCTGGAATTTTAGACCATTCTTCTTTGGCAAACTGCTCCAGGTTCCTGATATTTGAAGGGTGCCTTCTCCAAACTGCCATTTTTACATCTCTCCACAGGTGTTCCATGGAATTCAGGTCTGGACTCATTGCTGGCCACCTTAGAAGTCTCCAGTGCTTTCTCTCAAACCATTTTCTAGTGCTTTTTGAAGTGTGTTTTGGGTCATTGTCCTACTGGAAGACCCATGACCTCTGAGGGAGACCCAGCTTTCTCACAATGGGCCCTACATTATGCTGCAAAATTTGTTGGTAGACTTCAGACTTCATAATGCCGTGCACACGGTCAAGCAGTCCAGTGTCAGAGGCAGCAAAGCAACCCCAAAACATCAGGGAACCTCCGCCATGTTTGACTGTAGGGATTGTGTTCTTTTCTTTGAATGCCTCTTTTTTTCTCCTGTAAACTCTATGTTGATGCCTTTGCCCTAAAAGCTCTACTTTTGTCTTATCTGACCAGAGAACATTCTTCCAAAACGTTTTAGGCTTTCTCAGGTAGGTTTTGGCAAACTCCAGCCTGGCTTTTTTGTTTCTCGGGGTAAGAAGTGGGGTCTTCCTGGGTCTCCTACCATACAGTCCCTTCTCATTCAGACGCCGACGGATAGTATGGGTTGACACTGTTGTACCCTCGGACTGCAGGGCAGCTTGAACTTGTTTGGATGTTAGTCGAGGTTCTTTATCCATCATCCGCACAATCTTGCGTTGAAATCGCTCGTCAATTTTTCTTTTCCATCCACATCTAGAGAGGTTAGCCACAGTACCATGGGCTTTAAACTTCTTGATGACACTGCGCACGGTAGACACAGGAACATTCAGGTCTTTAGAGATGGACTTGTAGCCTTGAGATTGCTCATGCTTCCTCACAATTTGGTTTCTCAAGTCCTCAGACAGTTCTTTGGTCTTCTTTCTTTTCTCCATGCTCAATGTGGTACACACAAGGACACAGGACAGAGGATGAGTCAACTTTAATCCATGTCAACTGGCTGCAAGTGTGATTTAATTATTGCCAACACCTGTTAGGTGCCACAGGTAAGATACAGGTGCTGTTAATTACACAAATTAGAGAAGCATCACATGATTTTTCTAACAGTACTTTTGTCCACCCCTTTTTTTTATGTTTGGTGAGGAATTATATCCAATTTGGCTTTAGGACAATTCTTTTTGTGTTTTTTCATTGAAGATAAATTAAATGAAGATAATAATACCAAAGAATTTGCGATTGCAATCATTTTCAGGAAGAAACTGAGTATTATCTGACAGAATTGCAGGGGTGTCAATACTTTTGGCCACAACTGTAAATGGTAAAAAACATCTTAGATAAAAAGACTACTACATTTTTAACCAAAACAGACTCCATTACACCCATTATCTATGTACTCCCAAAAATTCACAAAAATCTCAATAACCCACCTGGACGGCCCATTGTGGCCTCCACAGAATCAATCTTATCACCAATCTCAATTTATTTTAAAAAAAATCCTCACACCATTAGCACAGAAAATGAAATCATTCATTGTGGATACAAGCGACTTCCTCTCTAAACCCAAGACATTGGGCAGGTTATCACCAAACTGTTTATTACTAACTCTTGATGTAAATAGCCTTTACACATCTATTGACCATGATAAAAGCATTTTTGCAGCAAAAGAAGCATTAGAACTGACTTCTCCCATGATGAGATTCAATTATACATTGATTTACTTGAGATTGTTTTGAGAGAAAACGTTTTCCTTTTCCAGGATGACTATTTTGTACAAACACATGGGACCACGATGGGGCCAAATTTGGCCCCAGCCTACGCAAACCTCTACATGTATCATTTTGAGTGCACATATGTGTATACAAATTTACTATTTCTGAATAATGTCACCCTTTGGCTTCGATATATAGACAATATTTTTTGCATTTGGAAAGGCGAGCTAACTAGTTTGGAGTTGTTCTTCAGAGATATCAACACAGTCAGACACACGATCATACGGAAATCAATTTCCTAGATGCTAGAGTCTTCAAAAAGACAGATGGTAAATTAGGTACAGATATTTACAAAAAAACACAGACTGAAACGGTATATTACGGTCCGACAGTTGCCACCCCCAGTCGATCAAACAGTCTACCTAGATCACAGTTCAAAAGGGTAGCAAGACGTCCTAAAAATATACAGTATATTAGTATTTATATATATATCTATATATAAATACTAATATATTGTATATTTTTAGGATCCACAGACAACCCAGGGGAGCCACAAGGCCATCAAAGAAAGTGTACATCCCTACTACAAGAATAAATAGTTAGCGTGATAATAATCGAGGAATATCTGAATTTTGGTTTTAATATTTTTATAAGTATTTATTTAAATAATTTTTTATTTAATTTTTATAGCATTTTTTATTATTTACATGAAAATATAATGTTTAAATAAACATCCGGAATAACAATGAATTAATATAGTCTTGGTATGGTTAATTGATAGCCATTGTTAAAAGGGTTTATTAGCGCTGGGCCCACATAAAATATACTATTAAGACAATTTCAGGAGGGATGATGCACAGAAGTCCCCCAAGGCTTACTAGCAGCTAGAACATTCATTAAAATCAACTGAACCTAATCCAATTGGAAAGGTAGAGTCTCCCGTTAAAGGGAACCAACCAGCAAAAAATCGCTATCTAAGCTATAAATATCTGTCCCTGGAGGCATAAATTACTATTCTAACCATCCCTGACTGACTAAATCTAACTAAGTACACCCTCAATAAATTACTTTTAATACTTACCAAATTCTTGTCGGCTGGTCGTTAACCCAGGCCTTGTCACGGAGGCGGGTCTCCTCGCCACTGTCCATCTTCTTCTGTGATCCAAATTACCCGCCCATCGCGTCCTCGCAATGAGCAGGTCACGTGCTGCAGGCCCCGCGTCACTTCCGCCCGCCGCGTCACTGGTACACCCAGGCCGGCTTCCGAGCATGCGCAGATGGCATGCTGAAGCCGGCCTGGGTGCGTCACAGACCCAGCGACGCGGCGGGCGGAAGTGACGCAGGGCCTGCAGCACGTGACCCGCTCATTGCGAGAACGCAATGGGCGGGTAATTTGAATCACAGAACAAGATGGACAGCGGCGAGGAGATCCGTTTCGCTGACAAAGCCTGGAGGAACGCCCAGCCGACAAGAATTTGGTAAGTATAAAAAGTCATTTATTGAGGGTGTACTTAGTTAGATTTAGTCAGTCAGGGATGGTTAGAATAGTAATTTAAGCCTCCAGGGACAGATATTTATAGCTTAGATAGCGATATTTTTTGCTGGTTGGTTCCCTTTAAATTGACTAGCTCCAGTGTATATACAATGATCTATTATGTTGTATACTTAATTAAGTGTCCATGCGGCCTATTGTATGTAGGCGAAACCACACAACATATCAAAGACAGGATTGCGGGCCATAAATCGACCATAAGATGTGGAAAGAACTGCCTACCCATTCCTCACCCCTTTAATGAAGCAAAGCACTCGGTCTCTCAGCTTAGATATCAGGTAATCGAACAGGTGTCAAGACCCCGGAGCGGTGGCAATCATATACAACTACTTAAGAACAGGGAAAGTTTTGGGATCTATACCTTGCAGACTTTGAACCCTAAGGGACTGAACAGGGAAATAGACTGGCTGATTTGACCTGAGACTAATGTTTTCTCTATAACTCCCTCCTTTTAGATATACTAAGGAAGCATGAATACGGCACCACATTGTTTTTCTATAGTCATGCACCTTAGAGGGTAAGAAATCATAGAATATGGTAGTACATGGTATATATATGTGTATATAGTTGTATGGAATGATAATATAATAATGACTCACCGTGGCCGGGACTCCGAGGAACAGGCGTTTCTTCTTCCTCCTTGTCACGGGAACTGCGCCTGTCGGTAGTGGGGCCCGGTGGTCCAGATTCAAAAGTGTTGGCTGAACAGTTAAGGGGTTAATTGTTTCGTGACGCCACCTGTGAGTGTTCTGGTGATGTCCACCGGCGCTGCTTGGGCCTCCGGGGGATGGGATGCAGCAAGATGAAACGCTCCCCACAGGCTGAGCGGGAGTCCCCGGAGCCAGGAGCTGCACAAGATGTTGTGAGGCAGCTGCAGTTACCTTCTACTTGTGGAGATGGACAGTTCTGAAAAAGGCACGGACACTGGAAGTCTCTGTAACGGGTACTTTACTGTAACCAGCAGGTGACACATGGCATACAGTTCATGGGTAACGGACCGGGTGGACTCAGCAATGACCAGTGTGTCTCAGAGCTCCGCGGTGTTCCTCCATCCTAAGCTAGTTGTGTTGCCGTTGTCGCCTTGGGGTGCCAGATCGGGTACAAGGAGGCTACTTCTATTTCCCTACCGGGGAACTGTGCAGGCCCCCTCTCCTAGATCGCAGATCGTTACCTGCTCCTTCCTTCTCCTTCTTCGTTCTCTCCACACTCTCTCTACCTCTACACTCCGCCCACCAGGACCTTATTGGCCCTCTATGCTGATGTGCAAGTAGGGTATAGAGCTCTGAGTTTTAACTGTGTCATTGCTTAGTCAGAGAATATTGCTGCTGCTGTCTTGGCTGCAATACACTCCTGTGACGCACTTGTTGCGGGGTGCCACAATAATATATAATACAAAAGTACCTCGGGTTGGGACCCCTGTGTTTTTTGTCACTAATCTTCTCCTAACAGGTCCAATGCAATCTCTGAGTTTTTTTGGGCAGAATATACAAGATAAGATAACCAATATAAAACTGACTCTATGGGGCTAGAAATATACTAGCCCAATACTGTCGTCTGGTAAAGAAGACATTTTATTTCAACTAATCTACCAGGGGATGTCTGGATGTATCCCCCTATATGATGATTGTAGTGTATACTTCTCTTGTAAATAGATAAAAAGTATATATATTTTTTGACTATCTCCCCTGAGGTAAACTATATAGTGGATGCATAGTGGATCTCTATATGCATTACTAACACTCCACACCTACATACAGTTAGGGCCAGAAATATTTGGACAGTGACACAAGTTTTGTTATTTTAGCTGTTTACAAAAACAAGTTCAGAAATACAATTATATATAATATGGGGTGAAAGTGCACACTCCCAGCTGCAATATGAGAGTTTCCACATCCAAATCGGAGAAAGGGTTTAGGAATCATAGCTCTGTAATGCATAGCCTCCTCTTTTTCAAGGGACCAAAAGTAATTGGACAATGGACTCTAAGGGCTGCAATTAACTCTGAAGGCGTCTCCCTCGTTAACCTGTAATCAATGAAGTAGTTAAAAGGTCAGGGGTGGATTCCAGGTGTGTGGTTTTGCATTTGGAAGCTGTTGCTGTGACCAGACAACATGCGGTCAAAGGAACTCTCAATTGAGGTGAAGCAGAACATCCTGAGGCTGAAAAAAAAGAAAAAATCCATCAGAGAGATAGCAGACATGCTTGGAGTAGCAAAATCAACAGTTGGGTACATTCTGAGAAAAAAGGAATTGACTGGTGAGCTTGGGAACTCTAAAAGGCCTGGGCATCCACGGATGACAACAGTGGTGGATGATCGCCGCATACTTTATTTGGTGAAGAAGAACCCGTTCACAACATCAACTGAAGTCCAGAACACTCTCAGTGAAGTAGGTGTATCTGTCTCTAAGTCAACAGTAAAGAGAAGACTCCATGACAGTAAATACAAAGGGTTCACATCTAGATGCAAACCATTCATCAATTCCAAAAATAGACAGGCCAGAGTTAAATTTGCTGAAAAACACCTCAAGAAGTCAGCTCAGTTCTGGAAAAGTATTCTATGGACAGATGAGACAAAGATCAACCTGATCCAAATGATGGGAAGAAAAAAGTTTGGAGAAGAAAGGGAATGGCACATGATGCAAGGCACACCACATCCTCTGTAAAACATGGTGGAGGCAACGTGATGGCATGGGCATGCATGGCTTTCAATGGCACTGGGTCACTTGTGTTTATTGATGACATAACAGCAGACAAGAGTAGCCGGATGAATTCTGAAGTGTACCGGGATATACTTTCAGCCCAGATTCAGCCAAATGCTGCAAAATTGATTGGACGGCGCTTCATAGTACAGATGGACAATGACCCCAAGCATACAGCCAAAGCTACCCAGGAGTTCATGAGTGCAAAAAAGTGGAACATTCTGCAATGGCCAAGTCAATCACCAGATCTTAACCCAATTGAGCATGCATTTCACTTGCTCAAATCCAGACTTAAGACGGAAAGACCCACAAACAAGCAAGACCTGAAGGCTGCGGCTGTAAAGGCCTGGCAAAGCATTAAGAAGGAGGAAACCCAGCGTTTGGTGATGTCCATGGGTTCCAGACTTAAGGTAGTGATTGCCTCCAAAGGATTCGCAACAAAATATTGAAAATAAAAATATTTTGTTTGGGTTATGTTTAATTGTCCAATTACTTTTGACCTCCTAAAATGTGGAGTGTTTGTAAAGAAATGTGTACAATTCCTACATTTTCATTCAGATATTTTTGTTCAACCCTTCAAATTAAACGTTACAATCTGCACTTGAATTCTGTTGTAGAGGTTTCATTTCAAATCCAAAGTGGTGGCATGCAGAGCCCAACTCGCCAAAATTGTGTCACTGTCCAAATATTTCTGGCCCTAACTGTATATAGAGTACTTTTATATAAAGAAAACACTCCACATCTACATATATATAATGTACTATTATTAAAAAACGTAATCCAGAATCCTTATCTATCTATCTAAATCAAACATCACATCTACCTAAGCAGGCCCTAATAACTTTCAAAATTCTTAGACCGCTGATCAGAGCAATGACAGATATGCTGAAATCACATGGCTGGCAGCTGGAAGCAAGACGATCACATAACGATCCCCATAGCGACCGAGTGGTAAACAAGTGTGGTCACTTCCGGTGACGCACTTCTGCGCATGCGCCGGCGTCCCGGGCATTTCCGGTCTGCTTCCTTATAAAGCGGCCGGTCCACAGACATGCAAGGGGAAGAAGAAAGAGCTTCTGTATGAAGTGCGCACAGCCAATATGCAGGTGAAAAACAAATATTTATTTAGTGCAAGACAGAAAAAACCTTAATGCATGTTAAAAACAATTAAAACCAAGTTCCCTCTGCCACACACAACATCATACAATTTACCCAGAGCCCGGGTGGGTATTCAAGGTGGAGGTACATTAGGAGTAAGAGCTATTACACATAGCACAATAAACCTCTATTTAGAATATATATTGGTGACTTTGGCAATTACAATAGGTCTAGCTATATGGATGTTTGTCCGGAAACATACATATTATGCACAGTTAGTTCGGTATATAATATACCGTACATGACATCACATAAGCGACCGTATATACGAGATTGGGTGCCAAAAACCAGGTAAATTAGTCACAGATCATCACAGCGTTGTAGACAATCAAGAGGTATTAAGCTACAGCTCTAATTTTATCTTAGTGTTGTCCACCATAAGAAAAGCAATATTGGCCCCGTGTATCTGCAGCCCTTTGGGCGTCACCCAAAGACATATGACACAGTCCCCTCAATCAATGAATTGACAAGGCATTTAACAGAATAGTGATCATACAGCATACAAGCCTTTCTGTACAACAATAATCAACACCCTTATATGCCCTTCAGGTAGTACAGGCACCTCAGCACAGAGGCTATAATGTCACATAAAAGGGACCCGTGCATACAGGGACCTTTAGTAAGGAATGTAGCCCCTTTAGAAGGGTAGGGGGAGGTAAGCAGTTTGACAACAAGGGTGGAGGGTGTGTGCCATTCAGTGGGTTCTGTGCAGTGCTATGTGCAAGCTGGGAAGCCACATAGCATGCACTGGTGGGGAGACAGGTGTATTAATCAAGGGGCTGTCAGATTGGGGAGAGCATATCATACCCAAGTGATGAGGGCCTGGAGTGTGGGCAGTAGGGACCAAGCCCAACGTGTGTCGCCACAATCAGTGGCTTCTGTGTTGCAGCACCCATTTTTACCTCCAACCAGGCAGTGCGCTCTCTCACCACCCAACTCTCGGTCCCCAGACATGGCGCCCAAGAAAAAAACACCCGACACCGGGTTAGAAGCAGAGTGAAAGAAGGTGAGCATGCTATACCATTGAGTAGATATGGACATTAATCTTTATTAGTGTAAAGTGGACAAATAAGATAAAATGATAGAGGTTCACAATATAGCCTGGTTAACACCTAGTGCCATATCTATATTTTGTAAGCCTTCCTAATGCACTGTACTTACTTTACATATCTTCAGGCACCCCAAAACAGGATTCAAGGATCCCCCATATCCTTATACCACAAAGCTAACAAAACACGATAGAACTTTTATGTGTGATAGATGACCACCAGTATAATTGACTAATGAAATATATCATCCATGACAGTTGTGAAAACAAACAGGGCAAATGCGCTCAAACCCACTCAGGAGTCTATGTAAACAGAGGGTAGATAAACAAGTTTTGATCGATATGTAAATGAATCCTGTCTGAGATTATTGATAACTTGATTAATTCATGTTTCATGTTTCCTTATATCTACGGTATATATCTAAATATATATACCTATATATGTAAAGATGAAAAAATGTGTGAAGGGGACTAGATGGACTTCCTTACTATTACTCTCTCCCAGAGAACCCTCTCTCTTACCAACATCATAGTAATATAATACGAAATAATAAGAAGTTTCCCACCTTATATAAGAACTAGGGTCTACTGACACCTGTCTGGGTATTGTCATTGTGGAATGTACTTTATGTAAATATTTTCTTGACTTGTATATACTGATTGTTTTTTCCTGTACATTTAAAACTTGCAGCAACTACCGTGATCAAGGTCCAGGTGGGACCGAAACATTGGTTTCTCAATAAAAGATTCTGTGAGTGTGCAATTGTCATTCATCTTAATCTACGACGTGAGTTTACCAGACTCCTGAATTAGCACCTCCACCTGTGGAATAGGTCTCGGAGTGCACACCCTCTTATTATATTTGCACTTTCGTAGACATCAGCAGAGAGGAGGAGAAAACTCTTTAAAGGGAACCTGTCACCAGGTTTTTGCCATCCCATCTGAGAGCAGAATAATGTAGAAATGGAGGCCCTGATTCCAGTGATGTGTCATTTACTGAGCTGCTTGCTGTCATTTTGATAAAATTAGTGCTTTCTCTGTTGCAGATTGGCAGTCTGTGAATATGCCAGACTATTTGGCAGCAGGCCAACGAGACTGCTAATGATAATCTCCAGCTGATTAAACAATGATTTTATCAAAACTACGCTAAGTAGTCCAGTAGGTGACACATAGCTGGAATCAGGATCTCTGGTCCTATATTATGCTATTCTCAGATTAGGTTGCAAAAACCTGGTGACAGGTTCCCTTTAAATGTATCAGACAACAGGCACCAGCAGAGTTTCTTGGGCTATGAGAGGTGGGTCTAATATGACACTGTGCAGTGTTCATAATTATCAGGAGTTTGTATGAGGCGACAAGGCACAACACTTACTTTTTACCTTGAATAAAACCTTACCTTATGCTACTTTAAATAAAAGGCACACTTTAGAACATTGTGGTAAATAAACTTTTAATTGGTACTTTATTAAGGATTACAAAATAAATATTCAATAAATTTTCTCTAATAAATAATTTCCATAAATAAATAAATACCAAGAATAAATAACTCCTTAAATTCATCATCTTGCAAACTAGTTCACCCAGAATCCCTGGGCAACCCTATCCTCTAACAAAGTACCAAAGCAACAAAAACGTACATAATAAAACAGGGCAGGGTGGGCGGGGGCTTCCAGGTATCTTCCTGCCTGACTGACTGCTCTCACTGAAATACCTTTCTTATATACCCTATGACTGACAGCTGTCAGCCAATCACCATTTTTGAATTTGGGCGGGAAGCCCACCAGTACAAACCGGTTTAAGCAGCCTAACAGTGACTAGCCCTGCTTAAAGATTTCTTTATTAACCCTTTCCCTGCCTGTCACCTCAAGAATGGCCAACCTTTATACAAAGCTGGCCATTTCATGAGGCGACAAGGCACAACACTTACTTTTTACCTTGAATAAAACCTTACCTTATGCTACTTTAAATAAAAGGCACACTTCAGAACATTGTGGTAAATAAACTTTTAATTGGTACTTTATTAAGGATTACAAAATAAATATTCCATAAATTTTCTCTAAAAAATAACTTCCATATATAAATAAATAAATAAATAAACACCCAGAATAAATAACTCCTTAAATTCATCATCTTGCAAACTAGTTCACCCAGAATCCCTGGGCAACCCACCGGACGACAATCAAAGATTGTCGGCCCCCCCAACCAATCTTCCACAATGTTCTGAAGCCCAAGGTTAAAAATGTCCAGACCAATGTCTGACAAATGAACTAAATCCTGTCTATAAAGACCTACCAAAAACCTTTCTAGCTCCCTATGCCTATAAGAAAACCCACCTATTAACGGCATGAACTTTGCTATATTCCTGTTTATCTTCTTTTTAATTTTCTCCATAAACAATGCTCCAGGAGACTTCCAGCAAAGCCTGGATATTATTTCGGAGAAAACAAAAACTACACCCGGCATTTCCTGACTCAGGCGATACAAATCTGTCTTAACCCCTTAAGGACCGAGTCACTTTGCACCCTAATGACCGGACCATTTTTTGTAATTCTGACCACTCTCCCTTTATGAGGTAATATCTCTGGAACGCTTCAACGGATCATAGCGATTATGAGATTGGAGCTCCCCCACAAGTGACCCCATTTTGGAAACTAGACCCCCAAAGGATTATATCTAGATGCATAGTGAGCACTTTGAACCCCCAGATGCTTCACAAATTGATCCGTAATAATGAAAAAATAAATTATTTGTGGAAAAAAAAGTGTTTTTTCATTTTTACAGATGAATTTCTGAAGCATCTGGGGGTTCTAAGTGCTCACTATGCATCTAGATACGTTCCTTTGGGGGTCTATTTTCCAAAATGGGGTCACTTGGGGGGGATCTCCAATGTGGAGACACACAGGGGCTCTCCATACGCAACATGGTGTCCACTAACAATTGGAATTGTTAGCGGACACCTTGTAGGATATAAAGAGCCCCTATGTGCCTAAACATTGGAGCTCCCCCACAAGTGACCCCATTTTGGAAACTAGACCACCAAAAGATTATATCTAGATGACTTTGAACCCCCAGGTGCTTCACAAATTGATCCGTAAAAATGAAAAAAGAAACTTTTTGTGGAAAAAAAAGTGCTTTTTCATTTTTATGGATGAATTTGTGAAGCATCTGGGGTTCAAAGTGATCACTATGCATCTAGATACGTTCCTTCGCAGGTCTAGTTTCCAAAATGGGGTCACTTGTGGGGGAGCTCCAATGTTCAGGCACACAGGGAGGGGCTCTCCATACCCGACATGGTTTCCGCTAACAATTGGAGCTAATTTTCTATTGAAATTGTTAGCGGACACCATGTCGCATATGGAGAACCCATGTGCCACCAGCATAAGGGCAACTGGTAGAGTTGGGGTACAGCACCAGAAAATGCCGCCTCTAATGAATGCGCTATTTTCTTAAGTGGCTGTGGGTTGAAATTTGCAGCGCGGGGGACCCACAACATTTGGGTCTCTCCACGCTGAGGATTCCAGTCAGCCAGCTACCAAGTTGTACATGACTGGCTACAAAAAATACAGCGAAGGCCTTTTTTTTATTTCTAGAACTAATTCTGATGACGTGGGGCTCCGCCATATTTTTGGTCCAGCCAGGTACAACTTGGCAGCTACAGACTGCCAGCAACCCCCAGCTGCCTCGTTGTACCTGGCTGCAAACAAAAATACAGCGAAGCCCATTTTTTTTTTAATTCTAGAACTAATTCTAGAAAAAAAAAATGACATAGGGCTCCGCCATATTTTTGGTCCAGCCAGGTACAACTTGGCAGCTACAGACTGCCAGCAACCCCCAGCTGCCTTGTTGTACCTGGCTGCAAACAAAAATACAGCGAAGCCCATTTTTTTTTATTTCTAGAACTAATTCTGGAAAAAAAATGACGTAGGGCTCTGCCATATTTTTGGCCCAGCCAGGTACAACTAGGCAGCTGGGGGCTGGAATCCTCAGCATGGAAAGGCCCAAGCGTTCTGGGCCCCCCATGCTGCGAATTGCAGCCCGCAGCCGCCCCAGAAAAAGGCGCATTCATTGAAGCGCCATTTTCTGGCGCTGTACCCATGCTCTTCCAGTTGCCCTGGTGCCGGTGGCAAACTGGGTAATAAAGGGGTTAATGCCAGCTTTTTATTGGCAGCTGGCACTAAGCCCGAGATTCATAATATAGGGCCAATGTTAGACCCGCCATTAGGAATCTCTGGTAAATAGTCAGAAAATACACACATAGAAAAATCTTTTTATTTGAAAAAAAAACACAAACAAAATTCGGACTCCATCTTTATTATAAAGATCCGACGTAGTCCACAACGAAGGTCCCACGACGCTCGATCGCCTCCGACGTAGTCCACAACGAAGGTCCCACGACGCTCGATCGCCTCTGCTCAATCCAGAGACTACAGCAAGGGATCAATTGTCCTCTTCCTACAGTCTTGGGGGTCAGAGTCATGGTGCACTGTATGACAATGATCTGTTATACAGTGCACCATGACTATGATCCCAGAGACTACAACAAGAGGACACTTGATCCCTTGTTGTACCCATCCATCCATCCATCCATCCATCAATCCATCCATCCATCCATCCATCCATCCACACATCCATCTATTCATTCATTCATTCATACTTACCCACCGATGAGGAGTAGCCCCTGAGAAGAGGAGGAGCCACACCGGAGACTGCAGAGGACTCGGAGGCCGACGGTGCGGGCGGGTGCACCGGCGCTTGCAGCCCGACGGGATAGGTGAGCGGGGCTGGGGGGTGAGTATGAGCAGGGGGGGCATGAGCAGGGGGGACACGAGCAGGGGGGAGGGAGCCCTGCAACTTGACCGGCAGGCACATGAGCCCGCCGGCAGAAATACTATTGAAGGAGGAGAGCGGGTGGTTGGCGGGGACCGGGGTAGGGGGTGCCGGCCGGACACAGGGGGAACTGGACACAGGGGGGACTTGGGCAGCACACACAGGGGGGCTGGACAGCTCACAGGGGGGGGCTGGACGGAGCGGGGAAAAGACACAGGGGACGCTGGAGTATTAGATAATGGCCGGCGGGTGCAGTGCAGCCCGCCGGCAGATAAGTATGATTGGGGAGGGGGGGGGTGAAGGGGTTAACAAGGGTCCCCACACCTCTGCCCCTGACCCTCAGCTGTCACTGACAGCTTTTAGCATTGAGCTGTCACTGTTTTTTTAGAAGCAGTGACAGTTCAAAGCCATGACGAGTATACTCGTCATGATGCGGGAACTGACATCTTTTCATGACGAGTATACTCATCATTAGTCGTAAAGGGGTTAATGTGCCACAACAAACTTAGCGTGGAACATTTACCCACATCGTTTCCCACGACATGCATAATAATCATATCAGGACGCGGGAAACGATTTATTAATTCGCCTATTAACGAATGTACGCAACCCCATCTTAAACCCCTAACCCCATGCCAGAAAACATTTACTTCTCTTAAATCAAAAGACAGATTTTCCGTATAACTGCGTCCCATAGCTCTTTCTCTTGCCCAAAAAACGAAAAAGTGTCCTATTATCCACACCACCTTGGGACCTGAAAGAAAACAACAATTAATACATCACATTTCAAAATACGGGCGAATATAACTTTTAAAGGCATTCGACTTCCATCTACCAATATGTTTCACAGCAATGGACTGAACTCTATGCGATGCAGCTACCGATGCTGCCCCAATACGAAAAGAATGAGATGTGATTCTTTCACCATCCCTACCCAAATGGTGTAAACAACGTTGTAATACAGTCCGAAATTGGAATTTAGTAGCCGGTTTGCCATCCATATGGACAAATAAAGAGCCCGGATGCGCACCCCTCATTGACAACCAAAACTGCATAGCTGCAACAGGGCAGATGGACCTACCAGAAATCCCATGCAGAGAAATCCACTGCCCTTTGCCACATTGATCCGTTTTGGATCTACGCAGAAAGATTACTAAAGAAGACCCAGAAAAAGACACATCGGACAGCAATAGCCCAGAAGACTGTGTCTTGTTCTCAGCCACCACTTCACAGATTCTGAATGCCCCATAAAACATTGTCAAAAATAACGTGCGAAACAAAATTGCTTCATAGGGCGAAAAACAAACTAATTCCTTTGTCGCACATAGCTGTGCCAACAAACTCAAAGAAATAGGTTTACGGTCATCGGTATGGGAAAACGATTTTTTGTAGCCTTTCAAAAATTGTTTCACTGAGAATAAACTAGTCAATGGAGGCTCTCCATGTAATTTTAGGAAAAATGAAACCCCAGCTAAAGCTTGAGCCATTGCAGAGTAAGACCACTCGTGCCTCGCTAGAAAATTTAAAAATGAAAAAGCAGAGTCCGTAGACGTGACATTAAATGGCAA
The DNA here is from genome assembly GCA_033576535.1 of Allobates femoralis. Taxonomy (NCBI): domain Eukaryota; kingdom Metazoa; phylum Chordata; class Amphibia; order Anura; family Aromobatidae; genus Allobates; species Allobates femoralis. Next base: position 532,908,749 of record JARQOC010000004.1, on the reverse strand, counting down.
TTTTTTTTTTTTTTATGCCGTCCATGTTTTAGGTGCTATGGACTGAATAATAAATTGTGGAATCAGGCTCCCAAAATTTCCCAATGCTCGTCTGGGCATAAAATCCTGTCTGCTGCCGCCTCTGGACGTAACATCAGAAACTGTGAGATATTATGTTGAGAAAGAAGATTGCAAAGTGTATGGTCATTAACCTTGGACAAAGAGGCTTTCACACAAATGTTAAACTTCAAAAACAACAACACCAATTTCTTCAAGATTGCAGAAATGCGACAATTCTTTGAAGAAAGGGTGTTTATAGCCATACAAGCCCCTTTGGACATTAACGCTAACAGTAATCTCGAATTACGAAAATGAGAGCCGAAAACTGAAAAAACTACAAAAACCGCAAAAATCTCCTGCACTGCTGTATTATCCAAAATTGACTCTGTCAAATGAGCAGGCCACTGAGACGATATCTAAGAACCCGAAAAATAGATCCCAAAACCTGTCCCAGAACGTGAAAAAAATAGGTCAAGCGAAGCCGCCGATATAAAAGCTGATTGCCAACAGGATATACCGTTAAAATCATGTAAAAATTCACGCCAGATGACTAAATCCTCCTTTACATCTGAAGGCATAACAATGACAGATGACTGATTACTATGACCTCTCATGAGATCATATAACCTTCGCAAAAACGGACGACCCGCTGGGATGATCCTCAAAGCAAAATTTAGACTCCCTACAAGAGACTGAAATTCCTGCAATGTTGCTCCATCCACATCTAAAAATCTATCTACTAAATTCCTTAATTTCTCCAGTTTGTCATCAGGCAACCTGCATTCCATATTGATGGAATCAATGACAATGCCTAGAAATTCCAATGAATGGCATGGAGACACAGTCTTTTCAGCCGCTATAGGGACCCCAAAAACTTCTGCCTTAGATAAAAACGCCTCCAAAAGTTTACCGCAATCATCCGAAAAAGCCGAGCCGATGAACAAAAAATCATCCAAGTAGTGCGTCATAAAACCGCCTTCGGACGAAAATTGAACACACCACTGTAACAAAAAACGAAAATGCTTCAAAATAACTACACAAAAGTGAAAACCCCATTGGCAAACATCGGTCAAAATAAAAACATCCGTCAAACGCAAAACCCAAAGAATTGAATCCGGCGGGATCCACAGGCAACAATCTAAAAGCAGACTTAATATCAGTCTTGGCAAGCCATGCCCCATGTCCCGCAGCACGCAATAAATCAATAGCTAGATCAAAAGGTGCATACGAAACAGAAGCAGAGCCGGCCGCGACCTGATCATTGAGAGAGGATCCAGCCGGATACGATAAATGATGGATCATCCTAAATGATCCACGCTCTTTTTTAGGGACAATGCCCAGAGGTGAAATTCTAAAATTAGCAAAAGGCGGAAGCGGGAAGGGGCCCGAGCAACGACCCACCTCCACCTCTTTAAAAATCTTTTCACGAACTATATGTGGGAAAATTCTAGCGGAAGGCGGATTTTTAACTACTTTACAACCTGAACCCTCATAAGGAGGAACATAAAAACCTTGTAAAAAACCTTTCCTAATTAATTCCGCCTTCTGGTGGTCTGGATACAGCTTTAGCCACGGGAGCATTTCTTGCAACCTCACTGGAGTCATTGCTTTTAAGAAAGGCATCCTGGGCAGAAGACGGAACCTGACCACCTTTTTTCATACACTTCAATGCGGCATGATTACCACCGCAAAAGGAACATTCATGCCTGTACCGGCAATTATGCATCCACTTACATGATGATTCATTAAAGGCAAAGCAAAAGCCTTTTCGAGGTGTTTGTGCTGCAGGCTGTCTCACTACTGGTGGACGTTGTGGCACCATCATATGGAGCCACAGTCCCACATCCTTAGTACCCCATTTCTAAGAGAGATGCACAGAGAGTTTCTGACGAAATGCCTCGTCATACGCTAACCATGCTACCCCCCGAAATGGCGGTACGCTTCCAAGACAATGTCAACATGCTGAAACAATCCTGAACACAAATGGGGATACTTTTCTCCTAAAACCGCTGCGTATATAACAAAGCATTGCAGCCAATTATTGAAAGAACGGTATACTTTCGTCTTATCCTCATCTACTTTATCATCCTTTCTATCTCATTTACTCAATTCTCTAGCGGGCAATAAGGAAAATAAATCTATATATTCCCTAGCCCATATCTTATCCTTTACAGCAGCGCTTAAATGAAATCCCAGGGGAGACAGCTCACAAGAAATGGCCTCCTTAAAATAAGCATCTGGAATGCCAGATCTCCGAACTGAGCCTTCCCTAGAATCAGACACTGCCATAAGGGCAGAAGCCACTGCCTGCAATATGATATCTCTAAATTGATTAGAAGGCAGGGATACAGTAGAATCATGCAGCAAAAAGGGGTCATGCTCACCAGTCATCGACGGAGCCCTAGGACCAGACAGTACCCTCACATCTTCGGCCGTCTCTTCATCCATGTCTTCATCCTGAGGAGGCATCTCTCCAGCTGTGTCTTCAGCTATATGCTCTGGTACCTGCCCCCAGACCTGAAGCGCTGCGGCTGCCGCCTGTAAGCTCTTTTCCTGCGGCAGCCTTACAGCACTCCCTGCAATGGGGTGGCTTATAGAGCTGTCAAGCCTGCTGCGGCCCCTCTCCTTTTCAACTCTCCGCCGCCTGTCAGGTGACGGTGTTCTCGCCGGGCTTGGCGCCCTCCTACAGCTCTGGCGCTGCGATCCAGCAGCAGTGCCCTGCCGCGCCGCCTGCTTCCTCCCGGAAGCATTGATCCGACGGCTGTGAGTGGGAGGCGAGTAGGGCTCCCTCCTCCCCTTCGTCGTTCTGTGGCTCTTCCTCCGGACGCTGTCAGCTGAGCCGGATGCCTCCACCGGTCCTCTCTCCCTCAGCGGCGTTATGGCTCCTTCTTCAGCCACCGGCTCCCGTTCGGGCTCCTCCAAACATCTCCTCAGCCAGTCCGCACCGCCAGCAGTCCCTGCCTTGGCAACCAGGCGCTCCAGGAGGTCTTCAATAGCAGACATCTTCAGGCTTCCAGGTATCTTCCTGCCTGACTGACTGCTCTCACTGAAATACCTTTCTTATATACCCTATGACTGACAGCTGTCAGCCAATCACCATTTTTTAATTTGGGCGGGAAGCCCACTAGTATAAACCGGTTTAAGCTGCCTAACACTGACTAGCCCTGCTTAAAGCTTTCTTTATTAACCCTTTCCCTGCCTGTCACCTCAAGAATGGCCAACCTTTATACAATGCTGGCCATTTCATTACTGTCATTTAATATTTTTAAAATATCTATTTTAGCCTTTTTTGCTGTTTTTTATACTGTTGTTAACATTCATAAATCTCAGTTTATGGGGCAAGAAACCACTATTGATTGTTGTAATTATTCTTTTTTGTAAGCGTTATTATTGCCCTGTATGGTTATTTCCTTTGAAGGGGTTGTCCGGTCTAAACTGATAATTCTGCAGTTACTGAATGTGATTTTTTTGCAAAAGATTCTGTGAGTGTGCAATTGTCATTCATCTTGATGTCTATGAAGGGCTGGCTTTGTGAATCAGTTCAAAAGCTAAGCCAGCCACATTTTCCATCATAGCTGAAACGGTAATGGAAAAGGGCTCTAGGTTAGATATTAAAAAAAATAAAGCTTCATGTTACAACCAGGACACCAATAAAGTCTAGAGCAATGAGAAACCCACTAGATACCACGTATTAAACATTGGGAGATATTAAAACTAGATGTAAATATCCGAGAAATAAAAAGCCAGGCGGCACTCACCGAATTTCTGAGATCCTTTTATTCGTCCAGTTATTCACAAGACATAATCAAGCAAGGAGAGGGAGTGGGGAGCACGGACGATGGCTGCCGTTTCGCGGAGCAGTGCCGCTTCAATGGATCCAGTTCCCGAACTGGACCCGTTGAAGCGGCACTGCTCCGCGAAACGGCAGCCGTCGTCCGTGCTCCCCACTCCCTCTCCCCGCTTGATTATGTCTTGTGAATAACTGGACGAATAAAAGGATCTCAGAAATTTGGTGACTGCTACCTGGCTTTTTCTTTCTCGGATATTTGGATTTCTCCCATAATGGCGTGCAACACTGTGCTCCGAGAGGCACCCTGACCCAGGATTGCTTTTATCAAAGCCAAGGAAGACATCTAAGCCTGAACCCGGTAGGTGCCCGGTATTTTCTTCTCTATTGAATCGTGATAAAACTATATGTAACCTACTCTCCCGGGGATTGTGCTAAGAGATATTTTTAAGTCCTAGAGCAGTAGGAATACTGACATTAACTATTTCTCTACCCAAGACCCAAAGGCTGCATTTGTGAGCCATGTACCAGGTATGTTCTTTAGGATACAAAATATTTCAACAAAAATACCAACTCCAATACCAGTTCATTCTACCTGAAATATTTAAATTATGCAAGCACTCAATCAACAAATAAGTGTGACCAGGGCTGCCACTAGGATTTTCAGGGCCCTCTGACTGGCAAAATTTTGGGTACCCCCTGAGACTTCGCCCAGCCTCCACCCAAGGTCTGCCTCTGCCCAGGCTCCGCCTTCACCCAAACATATATACATACACATACATATTATATATATACACATACGCACACAATTGAGACTGGGCTGAATACAGAATAGTTGTATACACAATAGCAAATACTCAATAGAGACTGCTGCTGGCTGTATACACAATAGAGACTGCTAATAGCTGCATACACAATGGATACTGCTGATAGCTGTATACAAGAAGGACACTGCTGATAGCTGTATACACAATGGACACTGCTGATTGCTGTATACACAATACGGACCGCTGATAGCTGTATACACAATGGACACTGCTGATAGCTATATACACAATGGACACTGTTGATAGCTGTGTACACAATGGACTCTGCTGATAGCTGTGTACACAATGGACACTGCTAATAGCTTTATACAAAATGGACACTGCTAATAGCTTTATACAAAATGGACACTGCAGATAGCTGTATACACAATGGACACTGCTAATAGCTGTATACACAATGGAGACTTCTGATAGCTGTATACAAAATGGAGACTCCTGATAGCTGTATACACAATGTACACTGCTGATAGCTGTGTACACAATGGACACTGCTGATATCTGTGTACACAATGGACACTGCTGATAGCTGTATACACAATGGACACTGCTGATAGCTGTATATACAATGGAGACTGCTGATAGTTGTATACACAATGGACTCTGCTGATAGCTGTATACACAATGGGCACTGCTGTGGGCCGTACACACATTAGAGATTTCTTTTTTGTATACTGTGACAACCATCCGCTGTGGGGCTGAGCTGCTGGTAAGGCTGTACCCCGAGAAACCCCGAGACCCTTTACCCCTATACAGGGATCTGGAATTACACCGGAGCCCATTAGGTAGCTGCTTATGATAAACAGCAGACCGGAGCAGGAAGGTTGCCAGGAAGGGAGTATTTAATCAGGACCCGAAAGCATAGTCAGGAGTCAGAGTCAAAACTGGGAGAGCAGCAAGGTACAAAATCGGCAGGCGGTAGAAGGGTCAAAGATCCAGGCATAGGTCATGGTCAAAAACGGGAGGGCAGCAAGGGTACAAAATCGGCAGGCTGTAGAAGGGTCAAAAATCCAGGCAAAGGTCAGAGTCAAAACCGGGAGGTCAGCTAGGGTACAAAATCGGCAGGCTGTAGAAGGGTCAAAAATCCAGGCAAAGGTCAGAGTCAAAATAGGAAAATACACACTAGATCACTGGGGAAACCAAGACTATATCTGGCGGGCTGCAGGACAGGCTCCAAGGTATTTGAAGGGCGCGGTTCCCTCTTATAGGTTGGAGCTCACAGCTTGATGACATCATCCGGACCGCCCCTAGAACCAGGCCAGATGGTGATGCATGACTGATACCAACCACCCAACTTCAGATAGAAGAACGGAGCCTGCGCCTACCAGATGTCTCTGCAGGAACCTCTCTTCTGTAACCAGCATCACCCACAGGAGAAATATAGCGATGTCCAGTGACAGAGGCAAGTGTCAAAGGGGCAAGTCCATATGAGGACATGGCCCTCTTATCACCAGCACCACCAGCTGAAGGAACCCGGCGCCTCCCAGCGGCCGAGGCAGGAACACCAGACACCGAGTCCAACAGCAACGTGACATATATACAGCACTATACTGTGTATACAGGTCCACACAATATACATACAGTGTATAGACTACTAATACAGCATGTGATGGGGACTTATATGTACAGTATAGTGCTGTCTACAGACACAGTCAGACGGATACTACACACAAGGACACATATATGTCATGCTCACCACCACAGGACCTGTGATGATGTCACATGGAGGGCAGGCACCAGAAGTCACAAAGGCGTCAAGGAGGGTTCAGGGAAATGATGAAGTTTGGTGGCTAGGTCGGTATGTGCACCTATCGATCCTTATTGGTCTGAGTAGGAAACGGCCCTGCCCCCTGCATGTCCATGGCCACGCCCCCTGCATGTCAGCTTGCCGGCCCCTCTGCTTCAGCGGGCCCCTGACAGGAATTAGCCCAGTTACCCCCTGATGGCGGCCCTGAGTGTCACAATCGAAATCTTACATGAACTCTCTACCTGAAGGCTGAGATAGTGGGGCACTCCAACAATGTGGACTTAAAATAATCTCTTTAAATGTACCTGTCTAAACTAGCCACCTGTTACTTGATGACATCCTTGAAACAGGAACAGTTATGTGAGTGTAAAACACAGACTGCCTGCGTTTCAATACAACAGCATACAATCCCACAATAAACTATCTCTATTCTCCAACCGAATGTCCCTCACCTATCCCAACTTTACTTAAAGGGATCCTGTCACCTCCAGAATGCCTCCTAAGCTAGCAAAACATGTCCCTGCAGCATCCTATCACTAATCTCACACTTCTTTTGTCTCCTAAAAGCATCCTGTGAAAGTGCATAAAAACTTTTAATACTCCCTCATTAGTGATTATAATTAGCAGGGGCTATATTCTTTAGTCACCAGGGCATGTTGTTTTGCAGGCTCAAGGATCCACCCTCTCTCTGTCTGTGTGCTCTGCTTGTGCAGGCTTTACCCTCCCCCCTCTCTATCACTCACAGAATGCAAATCATTAGTCCTGCCTTCAGTTCCACATCACAGCAGCACAGACAGAGGGTGGATCCTCGAGGCTGCAAAACAACATGCCCTGGTGACTAAAGAATATTGCCCCTGCTAATTATAATCACTAATGAGTAAGTATTAAAACGTTTTTATGCACTTTCACAGGATACTTTTAGGAGACAAAAGAAGTGTGAGATTAGTGATAGGATGCTGTAGGGACATGTTTTGCTAGCTTAGGAGGCGTTTTGGAGGTGGCAGGATCCCTTTAAATGAACTTCTCAACTATATCAAAAACACTTAAAACAACTGCTACGGTTGTGTTTAGCTGGAGGGAATGTTTAATGAAGCTACGCAGTCATCCCATGTTAAAGTGTTCCTCAGAAGCTCACTTCCACTCCCAAAGTTTAATAGTGTGATCTGACGTCCATAATGTGCTGTATACTTAACAAGGCAAGGATGAGTTTCTTATTAATCGATCACATATAAATTGTTACAGTATGTGCGGAAGCTGTGTATGCTGACTTTAGCACTTACTGTATCCCAAAACAGTCAATATCCCTATCTAACTATCTATTAGCTCTATTTCAGTCTGAAATAGTTTTGGCACCTATCTAGTGAGTTATGTGCACAGTTACCCACTCTGTATGTGCAGTTGGCCTTAGTTGTCTTACTGACCCAGATCTGCCAGATATGGGGCCACTCCAGAGAAGCGGTACCACTGATTGCTACGTCTTGCCTCCTCAGCGACATCCAACCTCTCTCACACACACTAAGCACTGGCTTTCTCCGGTCACTGACATGTCCAGCTACACTTTCTCTGGTTTTGATAATCCACTTCCATGTGAGTACATCCCTGGATCATCTTTCAGTATGTCCACTCTCTGTCTTCAATATCCTCAGACTGCACTCAAGATGGCCCCTGCTTCACTTTCTGTGATGCACTTTAAGGCTATGATCATATGCGGTGTAATTCCTGCGTATTTTTGCAGAGGCGCTTTTTGCGCACGTACGGCACAAAAAAGCATGACTGCATGCACACGCCGCGCATTTTTTGGCTCGCTTTGCCTAAGCCCATTTTAGAATGTTGCCTATGCAAAAAGTGCACTGAAAAAGGCTCAAGGATTTGACATGTCAATTCTTTTTGCGGATGCGCTTTTGCAGTGAAAGCGCATCCGCAAAAAGACGCACAAACATGTGAAAGTATTTCAGCAGAAGTTATAGTTTTTGTCGGAATGCCTTTCCAGCGTTGCATTTCACTGCATGTACCCAAGTGCTAAAAAGCGCAGCATAATTGCATGAATACGAGGGAATTACGCTACGTGTGAACGTAGCCTTAAATCCAGCTTGTAGCTGACTCACCGTGGCCAGGGGGTCTCAGGTCTCAGGCGTGGTCTGTAGGTCACGGTTCGGTGCCTGAGGCTGTGGGCCCGGTGGTCAATGCAAAGAGGAAAAATAAAATAATAAAAAGGGGCTATAATAAAGTTCTGGTTCGTGACGCCACCTGTAGGGTTCCGGTGATGGCAGCGGTGCTGCTTGATCCTCCGGGGTGATGGGCGGCAGCAAGATGGAACCGCTCCCTACAGGGTGAGCGATATCCCCGGGGCTGTAGGTTGTAACGGGAGTAATAGGGCAGCTCGGTCGTTTCTGGAAGGCAATGCACCTCAATTGGAGTTCTGAAATAAGGCTTGGACACGCTGTTCACTCCTAACGGGTATTTACTCAGGTGTTCAGTGGCATACAGGGTAACACAGTCCTTAATGCCGGGTAGTGGACCGGGTGGCTCCGGCAATGAGCAGCGTCCCTCCGAAGCTCCACAGGTGTCTTTCTCTATCGCTGTCTGTCCCTTCACTTTGCTGCTCTGCTATACCCAAACTTGGAACACTGAGGGCCCTTGGTTGGGTCACTGTGCGGATCCTGACTCACAGCCCCTGGCTCTCAATGGTGGGTGCTCCTGGTATAAGCTGCGGTAGTTGGTGGTTTGTGAGTCGGGCTCCTATGAAGCTTACGACCACTCCGGGTTCTGTGGTGCAGGGGTGAACCAGTTGGACCACGTCGGAGCCGGTACTCAGGGTTTTGGACTGGGCTCGGGTCTTGAATCACCCGCTCTGACTTTGCCCCTCTCTTTCTCTTCTGGGTCACCAGGTTGAGGTGCCCTCCCAGTTAGCCTTCTCAGTGCTCTTCTGCAACTTCTCCAACTCTGCTACATCTGTTACTTTCACTTTGCCTCTCTGAGCTTCTCTCCTGTCACAACTTGACTTCTGCACTGTTCTGTTCTCACTTTCTGGTCTAAGGCTGCGTTCACACATTGCGTATTTTGCCGCGTTTTTTTACGCGCGCGCTTTTCAAAAATACGCAATGTGCCTTATGTCTGCCTGCAAAGTGAATGGGAAATTCACTTTGCAGTGCAGACATTGCGTAAAAATACGCAGTGCGTTTTCCGGGAGAAAACGCAGCTCCGTAAACAATTGATATGTCAATTGTTTACGCAGCTACTTCTACGTATTCTCCCAGAGAGGAGGAAGAATCATGCTTCCTCCTCCCCTCTGTGACA